>JAVXUL010145177.1:0-14539 GCA_035590515.1 Trichilia minutiflora
TCCTAGACATGTAATTTAATGATACAAAATTTCATTCTAAATATACCCAATAATAATAAACAATATAAATTATATAATCCAAATAAAGTTTATATATTATAAACTTCCTACTTTGTCAATTGTTATTGCATAATTAACTAAATTCATAATTAATATATTTAACTTCATGTATGTATAATAAAACTCAATATATACATACAAATATTAAAAATAAAATTTATGCAATACAATTAAATATGCATAATAAATAAATAAATAAATAAACTAATTTAAATATTACAACATAAAATATATATGCATAATTAATTTGCATAATAATAAAAATAAATTAAATTCATAATTTATTTTATGTATAATTGATTTAAATTTATGAATAAAACCATAACAGACTTTATAAGTAATTTCTGAAAAATTTAATAACAAACAAATATGAATGGCCCAACGGTGAAAGGGCTCTTTATGGGCTGGGCGCTGGGGTTCAATTCCCAGCGTCCTCGAAACTAAAACAATTTTTTTTAAAATTAAGAAATCAGATGACATGTCGTCCGCATTCAGTATGGACGACATGTCATCCACCGGTCAGGTTGTCTTCAACCTTCAGCCGGGTCAACCCGACTCGATCTCGACCCGTTACAGACCCGATTCAAAATCTGGCTATTTCTCCCTTTTCTGGCCACCTTTTTCGACGTTTCAAAAGTCAGAATGATCATAAAAGAGTTTTAAAGGTGATTTACAACATAATATGGCCTCATACAACGTTGAAAATAAAAATCCGAATCAAAATTCTTTCGGTAAAAATTTTTAAATTTTCCAAAACTTAAAATTCAAGGCAGAGGCTATCCTGTGGCTCTGATACCAAATGTTGTGTGTCCTAATTATGTTCTAATCAATAATTTATCAAAATACAGCATTAGAACAAAATTACAGAAGCTTTAAAACATATCTCCAGCCATTGAGTTTTTCCGAGTTTGGATACGAATTTGAGGAGTTTCTCTGCCTTTCTGAACTTCAATTTGATGGTGTATATTTTCTGAATGAGTTCAGCAAGCTAAGGGACCTCAAAACACTCTGAATTTATAAACTTCTTCCATCAAGAAGTTACGGGGAGTTAACAAAACGTGGGTGATGATTTTGTGGGTTGTGGGTGGTTTGTAAACCGCCAGAAAATGGAAGTGAACTTCCAACTCATGGGCCACGTTCTTACAGGACACACACATTCTATCATTCATAACACACACAGAGAATATTCCTACCATTTTAATTCTCTGAAACTTTTACGTTCCTAGCTTACATGTACACCTCTCCCACACACTAAGCAAAACCCTCACTAACTTAAGCATCGAAGGGTTTTCACCAGAAAACTGATTTTACCCTGAGGTATTCTGTGTTTTGCAATCTCGGAGCTCAGGAATGAGAAGCAGAAATCTGGTGGTGCACGGAATTGAGAGTGAAGCCGATTTCTTGGATCAACACATTTTATTCCCAATAAGTGCCTGAAGTCCCTTGATGATTCTTATCTTCTGCATTTCTAACATTTTAGATTAATTCTTTTTGGAGGAGACATTTGCGAAGCGAGTACTAAACACACCCTCTTTTTTTCATTTTCATTTTGCAGATGATGATCAAAGAATTGAAGATGTTATGTAATGAGTGCAGATCTAACAGTTGCATAGAATATGCAATGGGGATTATCGAGGAGGAGAAGGCTCCAGAGAAATTGTCGAATAAAATCTCTTCAATTTCAATAAGTGATGCTGGCAAGAAGTTATTGCCTTAATTCTTTCCTTTGCTTCTTGTAAATAAACCTAACACTCATCTTTTTTCTTAATATTTCTCATCAACATACTCTTATATGATTCATACATGATTTGGTTAGAATGACATACGGAGTGGAGTTGTGTTTCAATCAGGTGTTACTTTGATTCACTGATTTGAATTCTTTTCAGGTGGAGAAATATCTTCTTGACAAGCTATATGTATATGAGTCTGCTGGTGGTGAACCAAATGTGAAAGGTTCTGCTCGTATCGAAGCCTTCCCCCAGCATTCCAATCGATACTTCGGAATCCTATTGTTCTGGACCTTGCCTACAATTTTATTGACTTCCCATTTCTTGAGAATAGAATGAAGAAAGACAGAAAGGGTTTGATAAGTAGGTTGTGGCGATGAGTTTCCTTGACGAGGTTTCTATCCGTTTCCCCAGGAGATTAAAGAGAACACAAATGAAAATAAAAACAAGTTTCCTTAATTTTTTCCGATTTGTGTACCTTCATGTCAAAAGCCGAAATTTTTTTGCAATTGTACCTAGCCCAGCCGTTTGTCTTTTTAAAATTTTTAGGATTTTGAGTGAGTTGGATTTTTTAATATCGAGCTTTTAAAATTTGGAAATTAATGAGCAAGTTGATCCAGGAACAACCAAACTTTTTTCCTATACTTTGGTTGCTCCAAAATGGAGGAAAATAAAATTTATTTTGATAATCGCCTTTCGATATATGTATCCACTTCTCGACTAGCATTTTCTACTGTTACATTTGTGATTGTTCAGAATTGGGCAGATTGGTAAGGGAACTTTCACTACATCTGAAAGCATTTCAGAAACTTGACATCGAGAATACGAATACCTCTTCCAAAGAACTTTGAACAGCAGTTAATGTTTGCTCAAATTACTATACGAGGGCAGTGCTAATCTGTTTCTAAACGTGGACGCATACAACATAGAACTAATAAAATAAATCCTGGAAGAAAAGGCAATTCCGTGATTCTCTGAGAACCTTGAATTCTTGATTCCTTTAGGTGTTTGTTTCACTCCACTCGGCCTTCACAGATTCCATCAAGAAAAACCTAATAAAAAAAACGTATTGGCCAAAAACTACTGCTGGAAAGCTCCAAGTTGTCTAAACTTATTAGTTGCCACTAAAATTCAATTTAAATGAGACCAGCACCTACTATTTTTAGAAAACACTTTTAAGATGCAACGAAGTGATGGTTTGGCTAGCATTTTCAAAGCAAAAACAAGGATTGAAGATACTTTCACCTTCAAAAACAAGGTAGTACAAAAAACACTTGGTCTCAACAACAGGCGATAAATATAATTTTCTTCGCCTGCTCTAGTTCAGCTTTCGTCAGGTCTAATTTAAAGAACTACTTACAAAGAGGTGATAAAATCAAGTATTATGACTGTAGTCAAGAACCTGTTTAGTCATACAAGAAATTCTCTTTTTTTCATTAAGTTTAAAAAACTGTACATTTTTACTTTTCATCATGGCTTGGATAGTTTTCTGTTCCCTAATTATCAAAAAATTCTTGTGGTTCTTCGATTTGACTATAGTAGAAGAAAACATACTAAAATTCGTAGCACTTTCACAGGTTAATGCTCTTCTTGTATCTACTGTATCTTCAAGTATGTAGATTATTGATGTAAGAAATTGATACTTTCTTTAACCTCAAGCACAAGTTTCTTCTTCCTCATTTATTGTCTTTCTGGACTACAAAATACAGAAAAATATAAGGAGTAAAGTCGGTTTTCCAGCAAAAAACTTTCGATACTTAAATCAGTAAGAATTTTGTTTGTGTGAAAATGGAGAGAAATTTGAAAGAACACAAAGGAAGAACTTAGAGAGAGTGAAAGAAAGTTGCGGGTAAAAGGAGTGTGTGCGTGTGAGTCAGAATATTCATCCCTTTCAAAGAAATGAATCTCCGTACCTTTATTCCCGAATTCTATTACCTTTTAATCATTTGCTACCATAACCGTAGACACGTGTCTCCCTTTTATTGGCTCCCTCTAAAAATTTGTTACGTGAATCACAAGACGTGACTGTCATAGAGATAGTACCTAGTCACGTATATAAATGAATTATTCTGAAGAGTCGATGGGGTTAGATGGTTTATACCGAGCAGTCTTAGGTCTCGGATAAATGCATATTGAACAGCCTTAGATTTCGGATAACAGACGCATTAGTTGGTCTCAGATGACAAATTCGAGATGTTTCTAAAGGATATGTGGCCTCGGATGCTGACAAGGCTCCTAACGACTTCTTCTCAAATATTGTAGAAAGAGGTCTTGGAATGTTATTGAATCGTTGGGTTCAGGGGAAATAAGTACCACTGAATGATGGGCCTAGACCTTTGGGCTAGGCTCTGATAAAATACCCAAAGATCAAGCCCCTTAATTTTTAATTAAAATAAAATTTTAATTAAAAACTAAAGAATTTTTGTACAATTGTTACTTTAATGGCATCCACTCAAATGTCATCACCTTTCTAGTTGCTTTCAAAGGACGTAATCGCCACTACCACATAGCTGCTTCCCATTGAGTGTTTCGACTGAAAAACCGATATTTTCGAGATCATATTAATCCGTCTGAAAGAGTAAAACCTATCATTTTCAAATTTAAAAACACATGGCTTTTGACGCTTTAGAATTTTGTATGACATGACAACTCCCTGTCCATCAGATTTGATTCGTGGTTAAAGTTTCTAGACTGTTTGCCTCTCACCTTTATAAATACTGTCCTTTCTTGATTCTTGCCCTTTTTCTTTTTTTCCACTTATAACGACAGCTCTTGCGAATACTCTAGCAATCTCAATATCCGATTTTCAACTAAATCTCTAGCAAACTCTGGTCTTCACCTCTTCATCGTCATCATTAGTAAGTTTTTTTGTCGAGACTTTTGATTATTTTTTTACACTATATCTGTATGATAATATATGACAGAAGACCAAAGGCATGTATATCTGTTATGATAGTTTGTGTTGATATGTTGTCGATAGTGTGGAAACTATTCAAAATCTGATACATATAGAGAATTATTCCAGAAATAATATAGGCACCTGTGAGTCTCATTGAATCAGTCACAGATGTCACCATGTGGCTACTTGAAGCAAACGTCAGTGGTGGGCATGTTTTCTAAAAAATCATGCATGTTTTATTTCTTGCATATAAAACTATTTTTTTATAAAATAGCATGATCTTATTGCATATAAAATCCATTGACGGTCTCGAGATACCCAGGGCTATGGTGATCGTCGAGGAATACAGTCAGTCCAATGATTTTTGGTATATGATTTAAAGTTTTCAAATGGGAAGAAATTTTTTTCATTAAACTAGTTTAAATGTACTTATTTATTTATATTTACCTTACGTTCACTCACAGAGTATACTTTCGTATATTCATTCTTCAGTTTCAGGATAAACGAGAAGATACGCGTTTTGGTTGGGTGGTGATCACTCTAGGGATTGAGAACGTCAGGTATACGTTATATCGACTTACCATGCATGATTCATAGTTCACTGGAGTTTGCTGTTCTACTTTATTTTGTTTATGAATCTTTTATGAAATAAAATGGGATTTGCAAGAAATGTTTACACTATATTTTGGGATGGATTGATCCCCACATATTTGTATGTTGATGAACCTTTATGGATTAATTTAATCACTTTGAAGTGTTTGTGGATTGTTATGAAATTGATGGGAGTTTGGGTGTTTGGTTGAAAATGCTTTTGGAAGTGCTGTGTATATATATTTTGAGTAAAGGTTTTGTAAATGCCTTACAGGCTTATAGGATATTTTGTGTGATTGAATATATCCTGGAAGTTTGTGACGGTTATCATGTTTGGACCCACAAGTTGGGATACGATAACTTTATTGGTATCAGAGCTTTTGGTTTAAACGATTTTGGAAACCCCAAACTTGATTTTTAAACTACATTTTGAAATCTTCTGCATGATTTTATTGTTTTAAAAATTTCTAATGGACTAGGTAAGTCGAGTCATAGGAAACATCACTACAGTATTATATGTGTGTATTTAAACTCCGTATTTTTTTTGTATCAATTATGTCTTCGAGACCTAGACGAGATAGTGGTAGACCGCAAAGAGAGATAATGCCTTACGAAGGAGAGGCTACGTCGTATATGCCTCAGCCAGAACCTTAGGAACAGTATGAGCCTCCTCTTCCTCAATACCAACAACCGGGTATAGGAATGCCTCTAGCTATGACTCCTGAGTAATAGGCTACCTTTATGGTATATTGGAATGCACAGGCCGCAGAAGCATCTGGATCGACTCTGAAACTGTCCAAGTTAATTAAAGAGGTTCGACAGTTAGAAAGTATGCCTTTTGGAGGTACCAAAGATGTGGTAGAAGCCAACCGATGGTTTAGGAAACTAGAAGGTGACCTGAATGACATAGAGTTGGAGGATAGGTACAAGTTAAAGGTAGTTGTCAGGTTGTTAGAGGGTAGTGCAGCTACATGGTAGGCAAATGTACAAGTTAGAGCCTCTGCATAATTGATTTAGAATAACTTTGTGAAGGAATTCAGAGATCAGTATTATAATCCCTTTCACTATAACCAGAACAAACAGGAATTTCTTCGATTAAGATAGATGGGTAAGACAGTGATAGAATATGAAACCCAACTGAGAGAGTTGATTGAGTTTGTACCTGAGTTCACTAATAAAGAGAGTTTGTGCGCCAAGTTCGAAGAAGGATTAAACTTTGAGATCCGTGAGAAGATGTCACTGTCAGGAAATCAGGGGTACAAGAAAATAATTCAGATGGCCCTTCGAGCTAAGAAGTTGACAAGAGAGAGAAGATCGAAGAGTCAGTTTCAAAAAAGAAAAGATTTGAGTATACAGATTGGCTTTTCATCCAAGAAGAGCCGTAGTAGCGGTTCATCTAGTGGTGCCTCTACTACTAATCCTGCAAGCATCTCATCACATTCTTCTCAAGGTCAAGGACCCTCGATATTCAGATTATCAGCTCAAAGATATATTCAAGGCTCGAGACAAGATCAAAGGGTGGATCGGTGTATTCATTGTAGGTAATATCATGTGGGAACGTGTCCTTTGCTTTCAGTATGCTACCAGTGTGGGGAAACATGACATATCAGGAGATTTTGTCCTAAGATAGGCAGAGTGGAGACAGGTAGTCAGACTAGTCGCTATTACTCTCACCACCAACGATCATCAGTTGAGTAGGTAGCAACTTCTGCTGACAGAAGATCAGGTATGGGTAGTTCTTTAGCGGTATCCTATGGTACTCAGAGGACTAAAGATAGAGTCTAGACCAGGGTATTTCCTTTGAATCAGGAGCAGGCACAGGCTAACCTAGATTTAGTGATTGGTATAGTTATAATTTTAGCCAACCTGTATATCCATTGATATATCCGAGTTCCAACCGATCATTTGTCAATACTGTTTTAGCTTCTCATACTAGTACTTCATTATCACCCCTAGATCAAGAAATAAAAGTTCATACTCCACTGGACCAAAAGTTGTTCAGGAAGACAATGTTTAGAGATTGTGCGATCATGGTGAATAGAGTCGAGCTTGTAATCGATTCAATTCCTTTGAGGATGGAGGATATTAATGCTATACTAGGGATGGATTGGTTATCCAGACATCAAACAACTGTGGATTGCTTTGCGAAGCAAGTTATATTCAGAGGACTGGGGGGATCAGAGATAGTTTTCTCAGGTGAGTGGAATATGTAGTTTAATTTGTGCGATGGAAGCCCAGAGATTAAAAAGAAAAGGGTGCGAAGGGTATTTGACATATGTTGTTGATACCACTATTTCTGAGTATAGAGTTGAACAAGTTCCAGTAGTGAGAGAATTCCCAAATGTATTTTTAGATGAATTACTAGGGATGACACCAGAATGAGAGTTCGACTTTAGTATTGACTTGATTTCTGGTACTACACCAATTTCGATGTCACCTTATCATATGGCACCAACTGAACTCAAAGAATTGAAGGTGCAATTTCAAGAGCTGGTTGATAAGGATTTTGTTAGATCGAGTATATCACCTTGGGATTTGCCAGTGTTGTTTGTTAAAAAAAATGATGGGACCTTGTGATTGTGTATAGACTACCGACAGTTGAATCGGGTCACTATCCAGAATAAGTATCCACTGCCCAAGATCGATGATTTATTTGATCAGTTGCAAGGAGCGAGCGTATTTTTGAAGATTGATTTGAGATCAGGATACTATCAATTGCGAATTAAGGATAGTGATACAGCTAAGACAGCTTTTCGGACTTGTTATGGTCACTATGAGTTCCTTGTAATATCGTTTGGGTTAACTAATTCCCTAGCTACATTCATGGATCTCATAAATTGGGTATTCCATCCTTATCTTGATAAATTTGTTATTGTCTTTATCGATGATATCCTAGTTTACTCGAGGACCAAGAAAGAACTTGCTTAGCATCTGTGGATTGTACTACAAACGTTGAGAGAAAGAAGACTGTATGAAAAGTTTTCAAAATATGAGTTTTACCTTCAAAAAATGGTATTCTTGGGATATGTAGTCTTGAGAGAAGGAATCTTTGTGAATCCTTGCAAAGTTAAAGCTATTGTATAGTGGGAATGACCTAAGAATGTTACAGAGATTAGAAGTTTCTTGGGTTTAACAGGTTATTACAGAAAGTTTGTTGAAGGTTTTTCTCTGATAGCTATCCCATTGATACACTTAACGAGGAAGGATGTTAAGTTTGAATGGGATGAAAAATGTGAGCAGTGTTTTCAGGAATTAAAGAATCACCTTACCTCAGCTTTAATGTTAACACTACCTATTCCTAGAGAGGGATCTGTAGTATTTAGTGATGTCTCCAGGCAAGGGTTGGGTTGGGTTGTGTTTTGATGCAGAATGGGAAGGTAGTCGTTTATGCTTCCAGACAGCTCAAGAAGCATGAGGAGAATTATCCGACCCATAATTTGAAGTTGGCTGCAATAGTTTTTGCCCTGAAGAATTGGAGACATTACTTGTATGGAGAGAGGTGTTAGATTTTTATCGACCACCAGAGTTTGAAGTATTTATTCACTCAGAAGGAATTGAACCTGAGACAGAGAAGATGGCTTGAACTAATCAAGGATTATGATCTGATGATTGATTATCATCTAGGGAAAGCCAATATGGTGGCAGACGTATTAAGCAAAAAATCTTCGATAACAATGGCATATGTTTGGTTAGCATACCTCCCATCGTTACTAGAACTGAAGAGTCTACGAGTGACATTAGAGTGCGGTCAAGATGGTTTGATGTTGATCAATTTCATCGTGAGACCGACTCTACGGGAACAGATAAAAGAAAGACAGATGCAAGATCCAGAGCTAATAAAAGTTTGTCAGAGAATTATGGATGATAATGCTGGAGACTTTCATATCTCGCAGGATAGGGTCTTAACATTGAAAGGTAGGGTATGTGTACCCTCAGATGATGAATTGAGAAAGGTCATCCTGAAAGAAGCCCACTGTTTAGCTTTTATAATGCATCCTGATAGCATAAAAATGTACAAAACCATCAAAGAGAGCTATTGGTGGTCTAGAATGAAGAGAGACATTGTAAAATTTTTTGCCAGGTGTATGACATATCAGCAAGTTAAAGCTGAACACCAAAAGTCGATAAGAACACTTCAGCCACTACTCATACTAGAATAGAAATGGGACCATATCACTATAGACTTTGTGGTATGACTGTCACATACTCAAGCTGGACATGATATAATATGGGTGATTATGGATAGGTTGACTAAGTCTATACACTTTCTACCCATCAGAACTAAGTATCCAATTGAGAAGTTGGCAAAACTATATGTGACAGAGATTATAAGGTTACATGGTGTACCTGTGATAATTGTGTCAGATCGAGATCCCTATTTTATATCTCGATTTTGTCCTAGTCTTTAGAGAGCTATGGGTATAAGGTTGAATTTCAATTCAGCTTTTCACCTTCAGATAGATGGACAATCAGAAGAATTATCCAGATACTAGAAGACATATTAAGAGGGTATGTACTAGAGTTTCAAGAAAGTTGGGATCGATATTTGTTATTGGCTGAATTCGCCTACAACAACAGCTATCAGTCTAGTATAGGAATGGTCCCATATGAAGCTTTGTATGAAAGAAAGTGTAAAACTCCTTTATGCTAGGATGAACTGGACGAAAGAAAACTAGACAACATTGAGTTAATTGAAGCCACCATAGAGAAAGTAAAGATTATCCGAGACAGGTTGAAGACAGCTCAGGATAGGCAAAAGTCATATTCGGATAATAGAAGAATGGATCTAGAATTTGATATGGGTGAGCAAGTGTTTCTAAATATTTCACCCTAGAAAGGAGTGATTAGATTTCAGAATCGAGGAAAGCTTCACCCGAGATTTAGTGGACCCTTCAGAATTATTGAGCGGATTGGTTCAATGACATACAAGTTGGAGCTACTGTCAGACATACAGAGAATACATGATGTCTTTCATGTATCCATATTAAAAAAGTACATTCCCGATCCTTCTTATGTTATTAGGTTGCCTCCTATTGATTTGAGAGAGGATTTAAAGTGTGAAGTCCAGTCGGTTCCTATCCTTAATTGTCATGAGCTGACATTAAGGAGTAAAACCATTCCAATGGTAAAAGTTTGGTGGAGTGATACGATTGAAAAGATAACTTGGGAGCCCGAGCTTCAGATGCAATGTTAGTATCCTCATCTTTTTCAGTACTGAGATATGTTAAATTTTGATGACAAAATTCTTTTAAGAAAGGTAGATCTGTGAGCCCTGTGTTTAGGCACCGAGGGTATAATTATAATTTTACACATTCCTCGTTCATGCATTTATATTTATCACGAATTTTGATAGCACGTCAGTGCAGTTTTGGGATTTATTCTTGAGAATTGATTGGTTAGGAAGTGTTGAGAGTGTAAACTTAGAGACCCCATTGGTGATTTTCAATTTGAAAGAGGACTCAAGTGAGAATTATCATTTTGACAGGTTCGATCGATCGAATAGCCTGGTTCGTTCAACTGATAATTTGGAGACTCCCTAAAAATTTTGTGACAATTATTCGTTCGAACGAATAGGAGAATTCATTTGATCGGATGGGTGATTCGTTCGATCGACGAAATAGAAGCTCCCTGAAATTTTCAAGTGTCAAAAGATTCATTCGAACGAACCCTGGTTTGTTCGATCAAAAGGGGTAGTTTGTGAGAACAAACTTCAATTCATTTGATCGAATCGATGCAAAATAACGATTTTGTCCTCATTCTAGAAGCTTCTCCTTAAAGAAACTTAAGGACAAAATGATAATTTTGCCCTTAAGTTTATAAAAAGGGGGCTGAGTCCCGATTTTTGATAATTTTCTCCCTTTCCCTCTCTTTTCTCCCTCACGCTCACGTCCTCTCTGTCTTCTTCATCTTTCACCCGCATTTTACCAAATTTTTTATTTCTCATCACCTGTCATCTATATTCGTTGGATCTAACTACCCAAGAACATCAATTTGATGATAAAAGCGCAGAAAACGAAAAGAGAAGTTAGGGTTTTGGGAAAAAAATTTAGGATTTTCCAACTTCTAAGCGAAATCGAGAAAAATCGATCATACCACAAGGTTCATAGCTTCATTTCTAACTTGTCTGCATATTTATTTTTGTATTTATCAATTTTTGTTCGTATGGATTTTATTGTTTATTCGAGTAGATTTCGACTAGATTTATCTTGTACTTTTAGTTTTTATGCGTTATTTGGATTGTAGTAAAGTCGAAAAGTCGTAGGAAACTAAAAATATAAATTTGGAGATTTTGGATGAATATAAACAGTAATTGAGATTACTGTTCCGATGAACTTGTGGGGTCTATATTATCTAAATTTCAAAATCGAGCCGAATTACGCTAGTATAATTGTAATGTGGATTCGTGTTGATAATGTATGGGTAATTAGACAGTTAACAGGGGGTCGATTTCGTGTATTTGTCTAATTTTTAAAAAAAAAAACGAGTTAGCATACATTACATGCATTCGAGTCTCTTACGTATTTTGGAATGCATATTGATATATATATATATATATATATATTTGGATACCTGTGTTTAGGCGACGATACGTAAACAAGGTATCCGTGTGACACGTCAAGAAACTAGGAGAATTAAAGAGTGTATACCCTCCCTAAATTGTGAGTAGACACTTTTATGCTTTTAATGTTTTAAAATGACTTCTGATGCTTATATATATATATACCTGTTTGTTTATTCTATGGTCGGAGAGCCAAATGATTTTAGTTGGTTTGTTGGCATATATGTGTTATATATGAATTATGACATTTGAATATATTTTAAATATGTTATGCTTTGATATTGATTTTATGTGATGATACAGTCACTGGGCCATGTTTTATGATTGTTGTGTGATAATACGACCAAAGGGTCATATTTTGTGATTCGTGAATGAGGATAGGCCAGAGGGCCAGATTTTTATAAGTGTATCTTGTATTTAATGATAATGACCATGAGAGCCGGGTTATTTACTGTAGCTATATAGTGGTAGTTTAGGGGAAAGTTGACTGGGATGTGGATCCCCAAATGAGTGTTATATGTGATAGCTTAGGGACGATCTAGGAGAGAGGTCACCTAGGTGAGTGGAGGCTGTATAGGTGGGACTGATATATGATGATTATAATATTGTGAGGGAGATATGACTTGACCATCTGTGAGTCTCGTCGAGTCAATCACGGATATCACCCCGTGACTGCTCAAGGCAAACGTCAGTGGTGGACGTGTTTTTTGAAAAACCATGCATATTTTACTTCTTGCATATAAAACTATTTTTTAATAAAATAGCATGATCTTATTGCATATAAAATCCACTGACGGTCTCAGGATATCCAAGGCCAAGGTGATCTTCGAGGAATACAACCAATGCAATGACTTTTGGTATATGATTTAGAGTTTTCAAACGGGAAGAAATATTTTTCATTAAATTATATACTTATTTATTTATATTTACCTTCCGTATACTCACCCATCTCATTCTTCAGTTTTAGGATAAACGAGAAGATACGCACTTTGGTTGGGTGGTGATCACTCCAGGGGTTGAGAGCGTCATGTATACGCTATATCGACTCACCATGCATGATTCATAGTCCACTGAAGTCTGTTATTCTACTTTATTTTGTTTATGAATCTTTTCTAAAATGAAATGGGATTTGTAACAAATGTTTATACTATATTTTGGGATGGATTGATACCTACATATTTGTATGTTGATGAACCTTTATGGATTAATTTAATCACTTTGAAGTGTTTGTGGATTATTATAAAATTGATGGGAGTTTGAGTGTTTGGTTGAAAATACTTTTGGAAGTGCTGTGTATATATATTTTGAATACAGGATTTGTGAATGCCTTACAGGCTTACAAGGTGTATTCTGTGTGATTGGATACATCCTGAAAGTCTGTGGTGATTGTCATGTGTGGGATCCACGGGTTAGGGCATAACACTAGGACTGTTTGTTAAAAAGAAAAATGGGACTCTATAACTGTGTATAGATTACAGTCAGTTGAATCGAGTCCCCATCTAGAATAATTACCCATTGCGCAGGATTGATAATTTGTTTGGTCAGTTACAGGGAGCGAGTGTATTATCGAAGATTGATTTAAAATCAAGGTATTATCAGTTACAGATTAAGGAAAGTAATATACCCAAGACAACCTTCCGAACACGTTATGGTCATTATGAGTTCTTTGTAATGCCGTTGGGTTAATTAATGTCCCTGTTGCATTCATGGATCCCATAAATCGAGTATTCTATCCATATTTTGATAAGTTTGTGGTTGTCTTCATTGATGATATTTTCATTTACTCGAGGACTAAGAAGGAGCATACTCAACATCTAAGGATTGTACTGCAGACGTTGAGGGAAAAACGGTTATATACCAAGTTTTTGAAATATGAGTTCTGACTTCGAAAAATGGCATTATTGAGATATGTAGTATCAAGAGAAGAAATCTTTGTCGATGCCCGTAAAATAAAAATTATAATACAGTAAAAACAACTTAAAAATATCATAGAAATCAAGAGTTTTTTGGAATTGATATATTATTATATAATATTCATTAAAAATAGGTTATTATAGAAAATTCAGAACTGTTTTACTGACACATTTAACGAAAAAAATATTAAATTTAAATAAAATAAGAATTATCAATTTAATTTTAAAAAATTAAATAATTACCTCACCTTAACTCTAGTGAAATTATATTAAAAAAAATTTAACGTGGATGAAGGAGTGTTTTGCTCGTGCTCAGTGATACTGATAATTTTTCGCGCTCTCAAAAAACCGTCAATACCACCAAGCACATGCAATACGCTACTTCAATCCAGGTTAAAATTTTTTTTAATATAGCTCTATAGAGGGTGACAATTATGGTAAATCTGTTAAAATAGCGGCACTATATTTTAATAGCCGCACTACCTTATAATTGTCTCTCCTCAAGCTCCATCAAAAATTTTTTAATATAGCTCCACGGAGGGTAACTATTTATAGCAATACACTTACATATAGCTACACTATGCGCTTGGGAAGTAGTACCATTGAGCGCTCGCAATACACTCCTTCAATTTGTATTAAAAAAATTTTAAAATATTTTAAAGATATTTTTGTTTAAAAATAATAAAATATATTGGGGGATTTTACCGCGGCCGAGCCCATAGGCCCAGATCCACATACAGCCCAGTCGCCCAAGGCCCAGCAAGCATTTGGATCCAGCATGCTTCATCAC
>JAVXUL010145196.1:0-14539 GCA_035590515.1 Trichilia minutiflora
GAGCGATAATTGTTTTTCCGTAGAAAATCGTATAAGCTAGGTCCAAGCTTCTCAAACACCTGTTAAAATCATTTGAACCCATCCACAAAGACTTAACCCCCAAATTATGTTAAATTGGGGAAATTAATCCATTACAAATCAATCATATACTTACAATACAGATATGGTTACGATAGTCAAACCAGTTCCGTATTTGAACACAACTGCAAGGAATAAACCCATTTAACGATTGTACATAAAATTTTAGGAAGATTGTTATACATAACCGCAATCCCAGTAAAGGTGAACTAAACTACACCAAGTATATGTACTCACCGGCTGCCACCTTTATCATGTTTTGCAAGCTGTTGCAGAACATCAATTTCTATCATAGCCGCTTCACGATATTTCTTTATACCACGAACGATTTTGATGGCAACCATTTCCTTCCTTTCTCGATCCCAGCACTCCAGAACCTGACCAAAGGTTCCTATAAATGGAAAGGATAGAGAATAAGACTAACATTTTATGAATGAACAAATAAAATAGGAATTAATAAAAAATGTGAATTATGTTCAATAGAAGTACCTTCACCAATTTTGCTGTGAATCTTATCTGAAACAATGAAAAAGAAAAGGGCAAGTAATCAGTTAGAACAAAACTCTAAAAAAAAAAACATTAAAATTCAGAACTGTCTCTTAGTCCAATGTACACTGAACATACATATATACCATAAAAAGCACCACAAGAAGCCCTAATCCTCATACTTGGAAAATAAATATTAGGTTTATAAGGAAAAATAATTCACAATTATCAACTTCAAGTTACCAAAAGGACATAAAGAACACATTGAAGACAGATCAATATCACTAATTGAGGCAGATAATGGTAAAGTGTAATTACAGCGAGAAGTTAAATTTTCTCCAAGCGCAAAAATGTAATGCCCATCTTTGCCATCCTCTCGCCATGGGGGAGAACCATTTCGAGCCACTCCCTTTACAAATAGTGTACTAGTAGTATGGTCCGAAGGTGCTCTTGAGAGTGCAAGGCTTGTTATATTCTCAATCTCTTGTCCATAAAATAATCCTACCTGAGCCTACACACAGTCATTCATTTGTGCACCACTTAAATGATATATCAAATTTACTCCCCAAACCATATCCCTTAGCTATCACCCACTTCAGTCAATAAACTTCCAAACAATCATTGACAGGTATGCTAAGGCTCAAATGGCAAAATAAATCAATGTAAATAACACAAAAGATTAGAAAAAATAAATTGCAAAAACATATTAGTATCAGATACATATTGCAAAATGATACTAATTAAAATTTTAAAAAGATATACTAAAGCACTAGATTTGAGTTGAATATATTTAAAAAATCATCAATCATTATCCAAGTGAAGAACTAATCATTTAATATGGCTCGATAAAAGATAACACAACCATCATGAACACTTGATTCATCCACAAATAACGCTGACGGGAAAATTCTATAAATCGGAGATTTAATTTTGAACATTCATCCACAAACAACCTGGAAGGGTCAAATCTATAAAACATGCTCCAGACTAATTTTGAACAGAAAGAAAATCACATAAAAATATAGATATAAAATCAAGGCCTGATCCTTCAAAAGCAAAGACTAACGCTCTGTAAACCTATTAATTTTAAAAAACTATTAAGGATTTGACATAAACAAAAGAGCAAAGAGGGAAAACAAATATTTCAGATCTTAAAGAGGGATAAGAAAAATCTTCTAATTAAACCCGACCTGATCTAAACTAAATATTAACAAATAGAGGTAGATTAAAAGATATACACCAGATCTAAGAAAATAGCTCGGAAAAAACACAACAACGTCGAGATCATCTGATACCTTTGGAGCCTGAGGAACGTCCCAACCCAAACGCGCCCGCTTACGTGGCCGCCGATCCAAGTGCGAGAGAGGAAACTCTGTCACGCGCTCCATCTCCATGATCGCAGGTCACAGCCAAAAATCGGAGAGAAATCAACAGAAATTCGAGATCTTGACAATGTACGAACGAAAAAAGTTCAGTTTTGCGGACAGCATGCAAACCAACACTAACTTTTAACCTACCGGCGAGGGAAGTTGAGCCGGTTGGGATGAAATCCATCCGTACACGTGTGATATTTGTAGACGTGGATTTGACTCAGATTTTGATCTAATTAATGGTCAAGTTCTCCAGCTCTTGGCCAGGTATTAACCATGGTTAAGTTCGGGCTGACTGCTGAGGTTACGTTTAATCGTGGTTGAGTTAGCTTTTGTTTGAAGCAGAACAAGGAAAAGCTAATCGCACGCGCATTGCACGCACTGGGTGGGCAACATGCCTTCATCCATGTCAACTGATGAATGATTAATATCACTTATCTCCCCTAAAATTTATTAATATTAATATTTTATTAAATTTTTTTTTATATACAGAAAAAACTCTTATACCCAATCATCATCGAGACGTCTAGCTAAATATGGGACTGACGCACTCTCTGAGAGCAAAATTTTACAAATCACCTAACAGCCGTCATAAATCACAAGATGCGTACACAGTAATCACACACAATAATACCAAGTGTAAGATAAAACCCCTAACTTAACTCCCTTGACGCTTTAACAAAAAAAATTCTGAGGTAAAAATTGAACCTAAAATCTTGAAGTCTATAAGACCAACCCCCCACTACCAGACCACCCCTAGAGGTTAATTAAATAATCATGGCAATATTTCATTAAATGATCATAATAAAACCATAGTTATTTATCTCCCTTCTCTTTTAAATTTATCATGACAATTATCGTTGTATACTTAGATAATTTTATATAATTATTTATTTATTATTATTTAAATAAATATATAATTATTATTATAAATAAAAAATAATTTAATATTTAATATACAATTTTAATTATTTAATATTATTTTGTTATTAGATTATATTTAATTATTATTTTAAAGAAAAATTTATAATAAATTATGAGATAATAAAATCATTAGTAAAAATAAAAAAATGTTTTTTTTAGTTATTGATGATAAAGTGATGTATGAATTTTTTATTAAATATTCAATTTGAATTATTAAATATTTAGTTAATTTTTATTTTTAATAATAATTAAATATATGCTTTAATGAAAAAAATGAAAAATAATTTTATAATATTTTATTATATATGAGAATATAAAAATAATTTCAAATATTGATTTAAAAAAAGGGAAGATAGTGATTATTTTTTATATTTTCATTGTCTAAGTAAAATATTAGTGAATTTCATAAAAGGTTAACGATAATAACTCATGGTAAAATAATTCTCTTTCTTATATTAACAATTTTTTTAAGTGGAGAGATAATATTATTAATATAAAAATTATTGTATATAGTATCTGTTTGATCGAACTTTTTTTCAGCTTATCTTTTTTTATAAGGAGAAGTTCAGCTAAACATTAATTTTCATAAGCTCTTAAAAAAATAAGTATTTTTTTTTTTATTTGTATAGGTGAATAAATAAGCTAACAAATAAGCTGTACAAAAAAGTTATAAAAATGAATTTTTACTTCTTTTTTTTATACTCCAGTTTTTTAGAATATTATAAATTTTTAAAGTTATTTTTACCTTTTAATGTAGAGCTTATTTAAATTGTTTTGTTAAATAATTTATTCACAAAAAGTAGTAAAAAATTATAAAATATTTACTAAATAGTTTTATCTTAAATTTTTAAACTCTTAATTTATATAAAAACTTATTTTAAACTTATAAGTTTAAAAGAAAAAAGTCTAGTCAAACAGACTCATAAACTAATATAATATATTATTAGTGGTTAATAAAAATATAAAATCAATATGATTATTAAAAATAAATTATGTGAATTAATGGACAATCAATCTTATCATATCATATTAATTTATATATAAAAGTTATAGGGATGACAATGGGTAAAGTGCTGTAGAAAAAATATCATACCTATTTTTATACATGTTTATATGTAAGACATCTGAACTTATCCGAAATTTGTTTAAATATATACTTACATTATTCATATTCATCTCAAATTCGATTAATAAGACTTATATGCTACCCAGTATCCGTATAAATACCTATTTAATTTTTTTTTGAAATAAAATATAATAATAAAAATTTAAATAAAGCCCATATATGATATATAATCCATACAAATTATACATACATTATAATTAAATTTAAAACATTCTAATTCTTCGTATAAGCATAATCTTTATATCCAAATTTTAATACAAGATTATATATAAGGCAAATCATTCATTCCAATCTACAATAACAAAAATTAAAACTTATATTTATTATGTGTCTTATTATTAGTAAAATAATTAATATAGTCTAATGATAAATACATCTTATTTATCTTAGAAATCATGGACTCAAATCTTATCTTAATCAGATAAAACTTTAAGATTTATATAGGTTTGGGTATCTAGGTAAGGTTACGAATTTAATTTTAATACTCAAATATTTTTTTTACTATTTTAATCTATCTTATTAGAATCAAATAGGATTGGACGCCCAAAAAACTCAACCCATTATCATCCCTAAAATGTTTATATAAAAAATTTTTATCCCTCTATAATAAGCTTGTTTATTTTCTTAACAGTTTTTATTTATATCCTTTAAGGTTTATTAAAATAGTTGTTAATTTTCTTATTCATATCTTTTAAGAATTTTTAACATAAAATAGTAATATTTAAAAATAATTGATCATTTAATTTTTTAAAATTAATTTCAATTTCACAATAAAATCAATATGATTATTATAAATTGACTCAACTCTAAATGACTCAGTTATTGTAGTAGAAAAGTATGAGCCTAATAAGAGGTCTTGCCAGATTGGGCTTTAAATTTAAATACATCGATCGCGCCTGGTAAGGCTTAAAAAATAAAATTCTCATTTAATTTGATAAATCCATACGAAATTTCAAAAATTGTAATATTTTATAAATTAATTAATATAGTTTCAAAAATAAATAAAATCATGAATTAAGATAACAATCTTTTATCCTTTTAATTACATAGTTTTTAAAAAATTAAATTATAATACTTATTTATACTTGATATTTTTCAATCGTTTATTACACTTAATTTTTTTAATGCAGTATGGTTTCTATAAATTAATAATCTTAGGATCATATAGAATTTATCAATTAAAATATATATTAATTAATAGATAAATTAATAATTTATTAATTATATAATATCATACTCTTAACTGTGGAATTCATGCTTGACAATCGTCACAAATTCTCAATATGTATTTCTCAGATCTAAAACACTTATTAAAAACCTATAATGCTAAACAATATTTTTCTTTCATAAAAATATATAAAACATTTCCATTAATTTTCTCCGAACTCCCCAACTATCATTAATCAAAATCAATTTCAAACACCTCTCAAATAAACCTCCCAAATCACATATCATCATATGAAAAACATAATGCTCATCATTTATAAAGATATTTATATTATAAAATAATACAACCATTTTGTTACAAAGAGCCAATATTTAAATTTACATCAAAGTTAAGTAGTTCCTAAAATTAAAGAAAAATTATAATTATTATACAATTTTTCTAATAGACTGAAAAGAAATGAATGTCAGTCAAGTATAGAAATTATACCTAAAAATACGATTTTTGATGTTACCATTACCTTGTTGGTGTCACGATTACACTAAAAAATTTCTATGAGTGGGAAAAAAGGGTAAGCATACTATTATATACTAAGTGAATAAAAATAAAATAGAAAAGTATATAAATATATGCAACAAATAAAAAAGTATTGGAAATAAACCTTTATTTAATTTACAAGATTAAAAATATTTATCAATATTGTGAAAATATTGCATGTATTCAAAAGAAAATCATTATACTTATCCATCCTTTTCGATAATTACACTAATCAGGTGCAACCCCGAGTCGTTAGTGGGTTTTCCATTAGTTTAAAAATAATGGATGTTTTATAAAAGCGTATTACATGTAATATAATAAAAATGAAAGAATGCATGTATTTATTTTAAAAATTTGGCCCATCACAGACGTTGACCTTGAGTAGTCAATTGGTAACATCTGTGACTATCTTTAACGAGACTCAAGGTTGGTATAACTCACTCATACAAATCATTTTCTACCACTTATACACCTGTCCTACCTATGATCCCCACTTACCTAAGTGGCCTCTCCCCAGATCCATCCTTGACTATCACCTTATAGCTACAATAAATAGATAGTTGCGATTCTCGTGATCGTAATTACCAATACATTCATATCATATCAAATCAAATCAATATATAGATAGATATAAATCAATCATTAAATCTCATTATAGTATAGTATCTCAAGTATAAATTCAATTATAAAATCATTATTTGGCCTTTAAGACCACCTTTATCATTTAAAGCAAATAACAGGTCATTCATTTAAACAAATAAAAACATAAAGTTCTCAAACTATTTTCTAATTTTTTTAAATAATTAAAATATTTAAGTTTAAAAATATTTATAAAAGAATTTAAGGAAAAAAATAAATTTTCACTCACATTATAGAAAGGGTACATACTCTCTAATCACGTCTCAGTCCTCGGCATCTCTCGGATGACTCTCGCACTAACGTCGTGTCCTAAGATATATATATACTATCACTCTTATTAATACTTGGGTTTAAGAATATAATACAACCTATATGCACATGAATGGATTCTAATCGAGTGTCTTATAATCAATTCATATTCATTTACGACATTTCTTGTTTTTTGACATTTTAATTGATTTCTAGTAATTCAAAGTCAATTTAAACTTATAATGCATTTGATTAACAATCTGAATAGCACCACACGACCTAGTTTATCGAAACTGACTTGTGAAAAATATATTCGAGAGAACTAGTAATTGTATACTATTCACTATAAAACACATTCCTCCAAATTCAAGTTTTCTAGCTATCTAATTATATACTCACCTATTTTACATTCTAAATAACGCATTATGACTCAAAGTTTCAGATATAAAAATTAGATTATTCGTGGATAAATAGTAACCTTATTTACAAACTCAATCTAAACAAAAATTCAATGGTTAAATGAATTTAATGGGCTTATCAAAAAGTCAATAGAATCCTATAATCATTATATATGGTGTCAGTTATTTGAAAACTTGAGTTGGGCTCTAAATCCTAATTTTTTCCTTTGTTGTTTTTGGCTGAAATTGACAAAATGAAGTTGTTAGAGTATAAAAAAGATAGAGAAGTGATGAATTTTGATGTAAAGTTATGGTGTAACTGAATAGAATGCCAGAAATTAGAGGAAAGAAATTTGCACAGAGGAAGAAGAAAGAAATGAGAGGGAGAGGGGAGAATAGGGAAGAAGAATAAATGATTTTCTATTATTGGCCCATATTTATAATATAAGATGTGAAATTACTAAAATATCCTTGAGTTATAACGAAAAAAATTTTAGAAAGAGCAAAAATAGTCATTTCACCCTAATTTTTGAACGATTTGATCAAACGAATCAACCATTTTATTCGATTGAATTATAGTTTATTCGATTGAATTATAGTTTATTCGAATGAATCAAGTCCTTCGTTTTATCAAGAATTTCATAAACCCTTGAAAAATTTTTAGCCAGTTATTCATTCGAACGAATTGAGTTATTCGTTCAACTGAATGTTGATTCATTCAAACGAATCAATGAATTCATTTGGTCGAGGTTTTCATAGCTCTCTAGAGAATTTTGGATCATTAATTTGATTGAATGAGTCACACCTTTCGTTCGATTAAATTCATTCGTTCGAATGAATTTTAGGATTCGTTCAATTAAATACCTTCTGTCTTACAATTTTGTCGCGATCGAATTTTTATTTGGTTTTGATGTCTATTTTTATTCATTTCTCTTTCTAACACTTCCAAATTTTTGTATTGAGCCTCATAATATTATCAATTTTAATGATACCCAGATATGCATGCTATAAAAATGATAGAAATACCCTTAACTATAGATGCGGGGTTATTATATGTTTGAACGAATTATAATTCGTTTGACTAAAGTCATTAATTCATTCAAATGAACCTTACAATTCGTTTGATTGAATGGGTAAAAATCCTTACGAAAAGTTTATTTTACCCTTATTAGGAACCTTTCTCTTTTATATTTTTAAGGGTAAAATGATAATTTTATGTTGCATTATAAATAAGGGTTAAAATCACCTCTGACCCATTTTTTTCTTTCTTCTCTTTCCTCTTCTTTTTTTTTTCCCTACGGTTTCCTCACTACCTTTCAAAACCCATCTCCTCGTTTTTGTAATTTTGTAATTTTCTTTTCAATTTCTTACTCAATTTAATGTTTTAAACCTCCTACAAACTTCAGTTTATTAAAATGGGTAAGAAATCATAAAGGAAAGAATTAGGGGTAAACTTTAGTTTATTTGTCTAAATTGGAATTTTCTAAAAATTAGTGAAAATCAAAGCATTCTAAGAGTACTATGAGGTAAACACACATCAACCTGTTTTAAGAGTAAATTTGAGTTTTACTATACATTCATAAATTTAAATTAGTTTTAATTGCAAAAATTTATGTTATAATAGGTTATTTATGGTATAGAATAGATAATTATGAAATTAGGTAGTTAAAACTCAAATTTGAAAAATATGTATAGAACTGAACAGTAAACAAGTTACTGTTATGGCTAAAATACATTGTCCATTTGTTGATTTTGTTAAATTAGGTCAAATAGTGTTAGTTGAATCATAAATTGAATAAATTATAGGTTTAAATTGAATTTGAATTGTTAGAATTTGAGTAAACGATCTAAAAATGAGAATTTATTCGATTTTATATAAATTGACTCTAGAAAACCCGGATTAGAATTCATTGAGCGTATATGGGTTATATATATACTTTTGGTTATAAGAATTAATGTGATTATTGACATATGTGATTTAGGACGATACTTGAATGAAGGACTCACACAAGTTATCGAGAAACGAGGGGTGATTAGAGAGTGTATACCCTGTGAAGGGTTTATTGATGAAAACAAAATTAAATTTTATAACCAAAAACTAAAACCTATAAGGATCATTGAAAAACATATATGTGCTCTAACGAATTTTGGCAATTTTCAACATTTAAACCATTAAAAATGTTTTAAAAGCATACCAAATGAGGTTGTCAGCTAACCAATCAGCTTCCAAGCATATCCACACATCGAATCCATGATGATAGTTTTGATTTTTGAAGATGGAAGACTATGGTAATTTAAAAAACAATTTTTCAAATTTTTTATCAAATAAAACCACTTTCCATTGCTTGGAAAGTTTTATTGGCTAGTTGGAGAAGTGAGGAACATAAAGGAACTATTTTTCCTTTCTTTTTCTTTCTTCTCCATTCTTTCTTTTCTTAGTTTTGTTCAAAAACAAAAACTTATTTTCATTTTGCCACTATGGACGTTTTTTAACCAAGGAAGAAGAAAGAGAAATAGTTCTTCTCACTTCTTATTGGATGATTGATATTTTTCAAGCCAAAAAAGAATTAAAAACAAAAAATAAAACACATGATATTATGGCCTTGTAAGTGTGTTATGGGTGGCTCGGAAAAAACAATGAAAATGAAATCATTTTTACATTTCATACAATAAGAAATAAGCATGTATATAAATACCATTGGTGGAATATAAAACCACTTGTCATTATCCAATAACATATAAAAGAAAAAGAAATAATAATAATAATAATTATTATTTCTTTTTCTTTTATATCAAACAATAATAATAGTAAATAATATATATATATATATATATATATATAATTCTTTAATTCATAATTAAATAATTAATCCTAACCATTCATTTAGAGATGAATGGTTAAGATTAAATCCAATTTTAACACTTGACAACTCATTAGAATGCCATTTGTTAACCAATGATTTATTTGATTAAATAAAAATTATTTAATTAATGATAAATAAACAAATTTATTTATCAATATATATAATATCATATTTGTTTTCTATTTATTCGTAAATCATATTTACTCTATTTTATAAAATTTTAAGAACATCTCTCGAAATATGGGTGCTAGTGCATCATTGGCAAGAGAATTTATTCTTTACATTAAAAAATAAAATCGCTTATTGATCAAAGTATCAGAGCAATTTAATTTTCATCAATATAAAATATCATTAATTAACTTATAGATATTTATTTTATCTATCCCCATCTATCCATTATTGTGTGTGACTACCAGGGTTCACCGTGAATTAGTATGAGCTGATATGAACCCTTTCATATTACTTCAGGATAACTCATTGTAGTTGAAGTTTTCAATGATCATAACCTTTAATAAGATATCATAACCCCTAGAACACAGCGAATATAATTCTAGATAAATCCATGTAGTCGTACTTATATGTAATAAAGTCCTTCTGCTATCGACTCCCGATTGAGTGCTGGTCATAAAGTAGTCAAACCTCTAATTCGATCATAGAATCAGAAAATCAATCATAAACGGGATTTGTGTATATGAAAACTCAATTTCAGAAATCACATACTCTGGCCAGAGATTACAATCCCTATGTATGACATTCCTGCTTAGGATCTCAAGCTCAATAATCTGAGCCAGTAGATTTTATCTTGATCATTACCTGTTCTCATACAATAAGAACATATTGCCACCAAGCTTCTTTCATCAAGCATGACTAGTCCAGTGTGATATACACAAGTAAATGATGTGTCTCACTGTAGATATCAGCTGTGATATCTTAGATTAAACTACTAGTGGTACATTAGTAAGGCTGTATAATGAATCATTGACTGCGGATTATCACTCATGTGATTCATCACATTTGATCACATTCAGTAATATGTTCTCAAACATACTACCCATGTTTATACTCTTATGATATGAGGCTTGTCATGCAACTATTAATATCAAATACTAATCATTAGCAGTAACAAAATATGTCAATCATATAATGTCATTGCTCCTAATGACATCATCTCAATCGGGAACTAATTTGAATGTATTTAAATCATAGATTTTATTCTCATAACTACAATACCTTCCAGATAAAGTCTTGACATCTATTACATCACTAGACATCATTTCGCATTATTATAATAATAAAGCGTAACTGAAGAATTGTAAAATATTAGAAATTATCATTGATAATTAACCACAAATAGTTTACAGTTAATTATTAAGATATATTTACTATAGATAATATCCCTGGTCCGTGCAACATGATTGGGTCTATGGCATATCTCCAACATATCCTCGCTAGACTTAATCACAATTATAGCTACTCTATGTCATAATTAACAAAATTTAAATCAAATTTCTATATTTAAACACAAATTCTTGGATAAATAATAACTTTAGAATTTTAAATTCTTTCAAATATAAAATAATGCTAAAAGAGTATTAATAAACTTACCAATGGGTTAATTATCTGAGGATTTATTCTTCACTGATTATTGAAAATCCCACTCTTGAATAATAAACCCTAACTTTTTTGTAGTTTATTTCTTGGCCAAATTAGAAAAATAAAGCTAATAAAAAGTAGAAGAGCGTTGAGCTCTATTAATTTAGATTGAAAAATGAAAGATTAATTAGTGAAAATGGAAGAAAATAAAAAGAGAAGAAAGAAGCTGAACCTAGAAATAAGGAGAAAAAGGGCATGAGAAAAAAGGCAAGGAAGGGAGGATAAATAAGCTAAAAGAGTTTTATGCCTTAAAATCTAATTACGATGTGATCAATTATTGTAAATTTTGTAAAAACTCTTATAAATCTTTCTATTAATAAATTGAGTACTATTCATTATATTCTATTTTATCACTTTATATGTGTTTGGAAAAAAATGCAGGCTGACACATAGATCCCTTGATAGGAGGACACGTGGCAGGGGTATCTCATACAGTTCCCGTCTTAGGTGTATTTCACCCCAGGTGTTCCCCTTCTCAGGGAATCCACAGTCTCAGGTGAAATTTATCTCATGATTTTCCCGTTGAAGGATCTCGTGGTCTCGGGCAAATCTCATCTCAGGACTATCCCCTCCTCAAGTATCAAGAGGAAGGGCTTCTTTTCAGGAGAATCATCTCAGGCCAGGATTTTCTCCACAGATGATTTACAAGAAGTTCCTGACTAGGGTATCAGCGGACATGTGCCAATGAAGAAAGCTTGTGTGCCAAATTTGAGGAGGGTCTAAACTTTGACATCCGTGAGAAAATGTCACTGTCAGGAAATCAGAGTTATAAGAAAATGATTCAGATGGCCCTTCGAGCCGAGAACTTAACAAGAGAAAGAAGATCGAGGAGTTAGTTTCAAAAGAGGAAGGATTTGAGTATTCAGGTGGGATCACCGTCTAAGAAAAGCCGTAGTAGTGATTCATCCGATGGTACCCCTGCTACAAGTCCAGCAAGTATATCATCGCATTCTCCATAAGTTCAGGGACCTTCGAGATTTCGATCGTTTGCTCAGGGGCAGACTCAGGGATCGAGACAGGATCAGAGGGTAGACAGGTGTATTCACTGCAGACGATATCATGTGGGGACATGCCCTCTACTGTCAGTATGTTATCATTGTGGGGAGACAAGGCATATAAGAAGGTTTTGTCCCAAGTTAGTTAAAATGGGGACAGGTGGTCAGACAAGCCAGCAGCATTATTCGTACCACCAGCAGTCACCAGCTGAACAGGCGGCACCTACTACTGACGGAAGGTCAAGAGTAGGTAGTACATCCACAGTATCCCGTGGTGCTCAGAGACCCGAGACAGAGTTCAGACCAGGGTATTTGCTTTTAACCAGGAGCAGGTGCCGGCTAATTCAGAGGGAATGACGGGTATGATTCCTATCTCTTTTAATCGGCTTGCATATGCATTGATATATAGGAGATTTGATGTGCATGCATTACTAGATTTGGAGTTGTTGCGAAAGATTATATTTAAAATGGTGCAGTAATGTTGAATAAAGTTGAGCTGTGATAAATTTAACTTCTTTGTGGAAGGAGTATGATTATTGTTTTAAAGACTCAGGGGTTCATGAGGAAAGACTCCAGGTATGATTGGCGCGAGTTATTGAAATTTCTGACCCAGAATATTTTATCGAATTAACTCTAGTAATGAGGAGATTTTTGGAAGTACCTCTCAGTGAAGTATTAAGAATGCTACCAAACAAGAGAATTTAACTTCAGTATTAACTTGATTCATTCTTGGTATTTTGCTGATTTCAATGCCTTTGTGTTGTGTGGCGTCAGTTGAGCCTAACGAATTGAAGATAAAGCTTCAGGATTTGGTGGAGCAAGGATATTTATTGTGAATCAGGAATAGACTTCAGTTAATCCGGATGTGAAAACAGGTAAACCAGTTTTCAGGATTTTGGTTTCAAGAAATATTAAGTTCCTTGATGTTCTACGGGTATCCTGCGTACGAGTAAATTTCGAGGACGAAATTTTTGTAAGGGGGGAAGGATGAAACATCCCGTGCTTCTGAGTAAGGGTATTTCCATCTTTTAAGTAATATACGCCCACGTTTTGAAAGGCTTTTAATATTCTGAGGGTTGATTTGAGGTTATGGAAGAGTTAGAATGATTGAAGACTGAAAATGGATGTCGGAAATTAATCGGGAACTCGATCGCATGAGAAAACTTAAGGTGGAAGGCATTCGATCGAACGAATGCCAGGTTCGTTTGAACGAATGGGATTCGGTCGAACGAATGCTTGGTTCGGCCGATCGAATTTAGTCCAGAAAGTTCGCAAATCTTCGATCGATCGAAACTATCATTCGGTCGAACGAAGGGTGAAGTTCGATCAATCGAATCGTACGAAAAGTCTGATTTATCCCTGTCTGAAAGCTTCTTTTCTTAAATAGGCCATTTTGCCCCCATTTTTATAAAAAGGGCTGAGCCACTCCTTTTCCTGCGTTTTCCTTCTTCTCCTCTCCTCTTCTCCTTCCTTCCCGTTCTTCCCTTGTCACTTACACACATCTCTCATTTTTTCTCCTTTCTTTGATTTCTTTTCGCTATCGTGTTGCATTCGACATTCCTAACACGTTGATAGCTTCGATTTGGCGCGAAGAAAGCAGAAATCGAAGGTGGGAAGCTAGGGTTTCGGACCTTATTTTGGGGTTTTCAATTTTTCAGGCAAAATCAGAGCAAACCGACCGCACCACGAGGTTTGTAGCTCTGTTTCTAACCCGTCTGTGTATTCTTTTTCTTGTTTTGCACATTTTAATTCGTAGTTAGTTTTGTACGCTTTTTCGTAGATTTATCGCATTTCAGTTAATTTTAGAATGGTATTTGGGTTGTAATGGAGTCAGGGAAGTCTTAGGAAGTTAGAGAAATAATTTCAAAGAAATGGGAAAATGTGAACAGTAACCAAAGTTACTATTTCAGTGAGGCATGTGGGATTCGCAGGTCAAAATTATGGAATCGAGCCGTAACGCATCATTCTAGGTGTAATGTGGGTCCGTGACGACGTTAGTTTAGTAATTTGAGGGTTAACGAGGATTTTAGACTTTTGTCGCACATTGGTCCGACG
>JAVXUL010145227.1:0-14535 GCA_035590515.1 Trichilia minutiflora
TTGGTTTTCATGATTTTTACCTAGGGTTTTTGCCATGAAAAACTTACATTCAAGCATGCAATAGGCCATAGAACCTTTAATAGCATCGTGAAAACCTGTATACTTTGGGTGCTCGCAAGTCCCTGTCGATTTATGTGGACTATATCAATCCGATTCCCTGAGACTGAGCTCAGAAAGCCTGTTGTTGAAGACCATTTGCCTGAGTGTGGATCAACCGTGAATAACTCGAAGGAGATCTACTGACCAATAACTTCGGGCAGATTACCCGAGATAATCTCATTATCTCCTGTATATTATAGATGGCTCTTGGGACGACGTCGTATCATGGGGTCCACTCAGGGGATAATATGTATATATGATGGGCCTGGACAAGAGCTTAGAGATGGGCCTGGGCCTTGACAAAATACCCAAACATCATGTATTATTTCTGTGTATTTCACATTCTGTATCTCATTACATTGTCAAACACTTGGCTCTATGTATTATCTAGCTAATTGCTCAGAATTTTATTCCCTGATCTTGTTTGCATCTAAAAATATCCTATTAAATCTTATGCCCTCAGATTAGAGGAAGGAAAGTTTATAGATAAAATTACAGTAGAATCAACTACCAAAAACGAAGTATATATTGATATACATTTTTGTATGTAATGAGTAATTCAGTTTATTCTACAGTTGTGGTCCATTTAATAGAGGTTTATATAATTGTATGCATTATAGATAGACAAGACAACATCATCTGATGAGATTGGATCTTCTATTTAAAAGCTACATAACAAAAAGATTATATCCTATTGTAACATTACTGAGCAAAGGTTCTAGGTGTGTTTTCTTTTATTTTCTACTTTGCCAATCTGTATATTCATCAATTTTTTATTGGTCTAATGTAATTCAATTTAGAGATTAGGAAGCTAGTAGATACTTATGTTTGGCTTACTAATTACAGTAGAAGTAAGCTTATTAGTTACAATAGAAGCAAGCTCACAATAAAAGCAGGCTTACTAGTTACAGTAGACAACCAGTAACATAATTCAAAAATAGTTTAAACATCAGATCCAGTAACATGAGGCAACTAGAACAAGAATATCTAACCCATGAAGGTTTTTAAGTGGCAAAAGTAAAAACCTTTGCTGCAAAATATAATATGTACCTGACAATTATGAATCTTACACTGCGTGGATGATTTTGAACTATATTGACTGCTTCCTGAGTGTCTAGGTGCTCCCAGATCCCATAAGATACAAATATTACAAATTGGTCATGTGGTTGCAGTTGGTGCACCGAAATTGATGAATCTGCACTTAATTAAAACTTAGCATAGAAAGGCTCCCAATTAACTTGGCCTTTTTAAGATATACATCACCAATAGCTTTGGAAACCTGAAAGGTCAAAGATTCTCAGTATTGGCAAAATGGTAAGAAACAAAGACGCATTATGAAAAAGCATGCAAAAAAAATACTAAAGCAATAGATAAAACATCTCTTGTCTAACAGACCAGAAACCATTGTTCAACTATGAAAATAATCATAAAGATGGATGCAAAATTAAACAATCATCAACATAGCAAACATACAATGGCAACAGATTATGATAGAGTTAGAGGTAACGAGAGAATCTGAGAGAGTTTGAGGAAGAATAGACGGCTAGAGAGTCTAAGATAACGAGAGTTTAGGGTTAGATTAGCATGAAATGACATTGTTTTGGTTTTAACCAAAACGACATCGTTTTAATTAAAACCAAAATTTATAATTTCATCCCTATCTTTTACTATTTTAAACGAATTCGTGTTTTACACGAATTCAACACGAATACGATTCGTTTAATTAATCGTGTCTTAAATGAATTGATGAATTTATAAGACTAAATACAAATACGATTCATTTAATAAAAAATTGGCACGGATACGATTCGTTTATTATTAATATTATTTTTTCTTAATACGAATACGATTATTATCATCGAATTCGTATCGAATAATCGTGTCATAACCCAAATTACCACCCCTATAGGCTTATCCAAACCAAACGACTCAAATTAACTAGACAAATTGTTATAAATGATCAATTTTTAATTCTTAATTTTAAAAATAATTTTATTACATAGATTAAATTAAAAATATATAATTTAGGTAATAATATTTTTGAATGTAAAATTTTTTATTTAAAAATTAATTTTTAAAAGTCCATTCTTTAATTCACTTTTAAACTTAAAGTTTTTTTAAAATTGAATTCTCGAAAGTGAACTCTCGAAAATAATCTCGTAAAAGTAGATTTGGAGCGAAAAATTTTATCGAAGTTTCTGAACTAAATTCTTATTGATTGAAAAATCTGATTTATGAGCCATTTATTCTTACTTGAATAGTATCACACCTCGATCTTAGTTGGCCATGTGACAATCGCTATGAATCTCAAAAATACATTCTATCAATTAGAATGCAATTATAGAACACACAAGGTATTAGTACCTGTTTTTGAAACCTATTTTCAAATATAATGAAGTATGGGAGATTTTCACGTATAATAAATCATATATATATAATTTTAACACTTGCATTCCTATTAAATATATCACATTACAAACATCTTTCAAAATAGTTATTACAATAGATTCTTGGCCAAGCCAAAATACAGTAAATCAAAGTAATACAATAATTATTTTGTTTAGTGAACCATAATACATAAACTTAAGTCGAGTACTTGAAAACTGAGCTGAAATCTCACTTTAGCTATGCTATGCCACACCCGACAATACTAACCTAAAATGGGGGAGTGAGGGGTGAGTATTTGAGGAAATACTTAATGAATAGACAATAAAACATAATGGCAAATGAAATCCATACACTGATTACGAAAATCTCTCGTAATAATAAAATCAATCATAGTAAAATATGGCATAATAAACATGACTATGAAGTCAATATAAATTCAAATCTATATAACCCATTGGTCTATAGGATCCCATCTACTCTTTCTAAGTTGTATGGCTGATCCGGAACCCTGTAAGGGTATGTATGCCCATGTAAATATGTGGCTCACATGCTATAGCCTGGATATGTTGGATTTCACCCATCTAATCTTGGACTGCATGGACAATCCATATTCCTGGGTTTATTAGATTTCACCTGCTCTATCTTGAGCTGTATGGCCAATCTTCACCCTGGGACTATTGGATTTTACACACTCTACTTTGAGTTGTATGGCCAATCCTCACCCATATAAAATTACTAACATGGCATATAGCTCACAAAATCAATAGTGGTGGCTCTCAATGCCAAAACATATCTTATGGCTCACAAGGCCAAATAATAAATCAATACTATGGCATGTAAGACCAAAAAATAAAACATGGTACCCCGTCTATTATACATATATATACTCAACTATGCCATATTCACAAAACATTATTAGCAATTGGCCTCCTGCCTCAAATTCATAATCTTAATCATCAACAAATAGATATGCACAATAGGCCTCTGACCTCATATTTATGACAAATCAAAGATTCATCACAATCCTTATGCTATCACAAATAAGGGGCCACCACGACCACCACACAATATATATCCCATGCCTCCTCATTTCAGTTATGTATACATACACATATACTTATATTCTATCATCTCAGAGCGTGTAAAACGTATAATCATTTATAAAGAGCACATAAAGAGGCAAAGGGAAAGGGGTGTATCCACTCACTATTTTGGGATGAAAAACCACTCACTAGATGTCCTCCTTGCGACGACGACTCTTTAACCTCGACTGTCGCACTTGGATACACACACGTACATCGATTTAATAATCTGTCATAATATACATGCATGATGCAATGCATGATCATGCTCTTTCTCTCTCTCCCTCTTTCTACTTACTACCCATACACGTTTTAACCCCACTTTTATGTCATTTTTAGTAATTTCAACACCAATAAAAGCACAAACTCTCTAATTAATTGATCTAGTCGATAATTTAGGAAACCCTTAAATTCTAGGGTTACGTAAACAGTGTTTTAAGCTACTTATTTCTCAATATATATGTAATGATAGCTCAAAATAGAGAGATAAGTTAGGGAATGAGCTTACCCGAGCTTATAAGTGACCTTTGAGTCCTTTTTTGGGTGTTTCTCTCTCTTTAACTACTGTTCACCCATGACTCCTCTCTGGTGATTCCTCATGAATCATTGGTCAGAGCTTTGATTAGAGGAAATTCCTGAGTTCTGGTGTTGATTCTGAGGTCATGGAAAGTGAAATGGTGAAGTTTGGAAGACGATTTGGTTGAGGGAATGATTTTAGACAGAGATAGAAAAGAGAAGTTACAAAGACGGGATGAAGGAAAGAAATGGAGAAGATGAGCCTCGGCTTCTATATATAATGGGGCTCTGAAATGATCAAAATACCCCTCTAAAATATGCCCAAACGTGCGACACATCATCGTGTATCGATACATGCTCCTCTATATATCGATACTTCCTCACATATATCGTTCCAATCCGTCCATGTATCGATACATGAACACGCCACGTATTGATACTTATAGTCAAAGATGGGTTCCAGGCTCAAAAATACCCGAAGTATCGATACCTTATTCTTTACTATTTATAGAGTATGGATACTTCAGTCTTTACTATTCATCATGATTGCAGGGTATTGATACTTGTCTCTTTAAAGTATCGATACTTCGGTAATACTATTTATTACTGTTTATAAAGTATCGATACTTCCTGTTCTCTAGTGTGAAGTATCGATACTTCAGCACAGTAAGTATTGATACTTCTCACCTCCAAAGCAAAGTATTGATACTTCAACACTCTATATATCGATATTTCCTTTGTTCTCTCTATTTTGGGACAGTAATTTCAAATGGCCATAACTTTTGACTGGAATATCCTCACGGAACCTATAATATATCAACAAAAAGCTCTCTCTAAGATCTACAAAAACGGTGGGAACTTTTTCTCAATCGAAGATGATTTTTAAGCTAAAAATCAAGTTCTTTCTCATAGACCCAAATTTCATACCACACATTTTCTCAAAAATAAATTCAAGTTATCTTACCGTCTAATGCATGATGTAAACATGGCATCATGCAAGGAATCTTATGAGAGATTTACTATAATGCCGATAAACTAAAGGACAGGTTTCACAATTCTCCCCCCTTAATTGAATTTTGTCCTCAAAATTCTATATGACGTATATGACAAGCAGTAATAAAAGAGTAATACTAAGGCATATAACTCCTCTCTTTTTCCCTAATAATCAAATAAAGATATTTTAAAATACCTCACTTATTATTTATTACTAGGAGAAGAAACTGTAGCCTTTAAGAAAAATAAAACAACAACGAAAAAATATACGTCATATAAAAAATATAAAGATATTTCTTTTAGGCTAAATGTATATCTTATCACTGGAAAAGGTGTGGGTATTGCTGTCTCATCAGGCTCTCTGTTTCCTAAGTCATCTCCGCAACTGTAGCACTCTACCATAAGACTTTCACCATCAGAATAGCCTTATTTCTGAAGACCTATTCTTGCCAATCAAGTATCCTCACTGATTGTACCATACAATTTAGATCATCTCTCAAATTAGCTAGTGGCACCTTAAGTATATGCGATAGATCTGGCACATACTTCTTGAGTATAGACACATAGAATATATCATGTATCCGACTTATCTACGATGGAAAATCCAATCTATAGGCTACTAGGCCTATCTTTTCCAATATACCAAAGGATCTAATTTATTGAGGATGTAACTTTCCTCAATTTTCAAATCTAATTATTCATTTCTAAGGTGATACTTTCAAGAAAACCTGGTTGCCTAATTCAAATTTCAATACTCTCCTCTGATTATCAACATAGAATTTTTGTCTATCCTGAGCTGTTTTCAATTTCTCTTTGATAATCCTTACTTTCTCGGTGGTGATCTTAATCAACTCAATATTATTGAGTTTTTTCTCACCAACTTCATCCCAACATACTGGAGTTCTGCATTTTCTGCCATATAAAGCTTCATAAGGTACCATCCCAATGCTAGCATGATAACTATTATTGTACACAAACTCTATCAATGATAGGTGCATATCCCAACTGCCTGAAAAAATTCAATAATACATGCTTGAAGCATATCTTCTAGTGTCTAAATGGTCCTTTCTGACTGTCTATCAGTCTGAGGATAAAATGCAGAATTGAAAGTCAATTGAGTGCCCATAACTTTCTGAGGTCTAAGCTAAAGTCGATATGTAAAACGAGGATCTTGATCCAACACAATGATAATTGGTACTCCATACAGCTTGACGATCTCTGATATACACAACTTGGCCAATTTCTCTAAGGAGAAATTTACCCGAATTAGCAAAAAGTAAGCTTATTTAGTGAGTCAATCTACAATCAACCAAATCACATCATGGTTAGCCTGAGTTCGAGGCAACCCGACCACAAAGTTCATGACAATGTGCTCCCATTTCTACTTAGGTATAGATAGAGGCTATAAGGTTCCTACAGGTCTCTATATTCTGCTTTGACCTGCTAACAAATCAAACATCTAACCACAAATTCGGTTATATCCTGTTTCATCCCCGACCACTAATAACTCTCTCTGATGGTTCAGTATATCTTAGTACTACTAGGGTGCATAGCAAATGCAAAACTATGGGTCTCCTCTAAGATAGCCTCTCGTAATGCTCTTTCACTAGGTACACAATCCTACCTTTGAATGCCAAGGTCCCATCCCGAGTGAAGTAGAAGTCACTCTCCTTTCTATCTCTAATCTGCTGGCATGCTCCGACCAACTCACTATCTTGCATCTGACCTTGTTTGATCTAATCGACTAGGTAGGTCTAACCATGAAACTAGCCATCAAGGCTCAACCTCATTATACCCTAGTGATACTCTTATCACTTTCAAGTCCATCAATGAAGGCATGTAAGTGATATGAACATAAGCCGAGCTAGCTGAAGTCCTTCTACTTAAAGCATCAGCTACCATATTTACCTTTCTTAGGTGGTGGTCAATAATCAGGTCATAATCTTTAATCAACTTTAACCATCTCTGTTGTTTTAAATTCAGCTTTTTCTGTGTAAGCAAATACTTGAGACTCTTGTGATCAATAAATATCTGGCATTGCTCCCTATACAAGTAATGCCTTCATATCTTTAATGGAAAAATCACTGCAGTCAACTCTAAATCATGGGTAGGGTAATTCTCTTCATGCTTCTTTAGCTACTGAGAACATAAGCCATAACTCTTCTATTATGTATTAATACACATCCGAGGCCTCGCCTCGAGGTATCACTATAAACTACATATTTGTCTCCTGACGTAGGGAGTGTCAAAATTGGTACCGACGTAAGACAATTCTTCAGAGCTTGGAATCTTTGCTCGCACTAATTGTCTCACTCAAACTTAATCTCTTTCTTAGTAAGTTGTGTCAAGGGTGCAATCAACAAGGAGAAGTCCTCAAAAAATCTCTTATAATATCCCGTTAGCCCTAAAAAGTTACGGATCTCTGTAACATTCTTTGGCTATTCCCACTGAACTATAGCCTCAATCTTCTTTGGATCCACAAGTATCCCACTGCCAGACACACATGCCCCAAAAAAATCACTTCTCTAAGCCAAAACTCGTACTTAGAGAATTTAGTATACAACTGCCTCTCTCTCAAGGTCTGAAGTACTACCCTGAGATGTTGAGCATATTCTCTCTTGCTTCTCAAATACATAAGTATGTCATCTATAAACATAATGATAAGCTTGTCTAAATAAGGGTGAAAAACCCGATTTATCAAATTTATAAAAGCAGCAGGTGCATTTGTCAATCCAAATGGTATAACCAAGAACTCTTAATGACCATATCGAGTTCTGAATGCTGTTTTGTGGACATCACCCTTTCGAATCCTGAGTTGATGACATTCCAATCTCAAATCAATTTTGGAAAACACACTTGCACCCTATAATTGATCAAACAAATCATCTATTCTTGGCAACGGATACTTGTTCTTGATGGTTACTCAATTGAGCTGTCTATAATCGATACACAGCCTTAATTTACTTTTTTCACAAACAAAACTGGTGCACCCCATGAAGACACACTTAGTCAGATAAAACCTTCTCGACCAAGTCTTTCAACTGAGTTTTCAATTCTTTTATTTTTACGGATGCTATACAATAGGGCAGAATTGAAATCGATGTCATCTCTGGCATAAGATCAATACAAAACTCAAAGTCTCTATTAGGAGGTAACCCAAGCAATTCCTCCGAAAACACATTAGGAAATTCTCTTACCACTAGCACCTGTTGTAGGCTAACTCTTGAAACTAATTTATCAATCACATGTGCCAAATAAACCTGACGCCCTTTCTGAAGCAATCTCTTAGTCTTTATCGTCAATATGATACAGGAAGGAAGTATCCTCTGCTCGCCCATAAAAATAATCTTTGGCTCTCCCGGCCATCTGAAGATCACTACCTTCTTAAAATAATCAATCGTAGTATAGTACTGTAACAACTAGTCCATACCCAAAATGACATTAAAATCCTGGATTTTCAACGGAATCAAATCAACCTCAAGAGCAGCATCTCCTATCCAGACCTCACACTGACTAAACACGGTGTTTCGAATCAATCTCTACCCCAAGGACATATGAACAACCAACTTCAGTTCTAAAGGTACTAGGTCTCTATTAGTGTGACGTGTAAATACTATACTAATGAATGACTTATCTGAACCAGGATCAATTAATATGTGTGCTGGATGATCAAAAATCATCACCATACCTATAATCACATCTTGATTAACCTGAGCCTGCTCTTAATTCATCACAAAAACTCGAGTATGAACTCGTGACTGATTCCTCGAATTACCTTGACGAGCAAACGCACTTCTTAATCTAGATTGGTGAGCACCCAAAAAATATAGCTGAGGTATGGGCTGCTGTGCACTAGCAAATCTCAAATCTTGCCCTGATTGGCTAACTGCCCCTAGTATCCCCAAATAGGATAATCGCTCTTCATATGACCCACCTGGTCACAATGATAACACATGAGAGATAATCTGCAAAGCCCACTATAAAATCACTTACAATTAGGACATTGTCTATTATCAAACGACTTCTTGCCCGATCGCCCAAATCCAAAGGCAGAAGTACCAAATTGAGAAAATTGTTGCTCTTTAAGGAAAAAAGGTGAAGAAACCCCAAGACTTGTTGAATAGCTACTTGAGGATCCACTACTATGGCTCTTCTTTAAAGATTGACATACTGAAATACTAAAGTCCTTTCTCTTTTGGTATCCAGCCCTGGATCCCCTTTCCCCAATCAGTGATTCTACTCAAAGGGCCATACACTACCTCTTCATAACTTTGTCTGCCTGTCACTAGCATTCTATCTCTGATCTTTAAATTCAGCCCAACCTCAAACTTAGCACATAAGGTTTCCTCGATGCAAGTTCTGAAACAAACTCTATCAACTACCGTAGCTGAGTCTCATAATCCACTATCGTGCTACCCATCTGTCTTAAGTTTATAAATTTTTACCTTTTTTGATTACTATAAAAGTGAGTAAAATATTTCTCCTGAAAGGTTCTCTGAAAGTCTATCCAAGTAGGCTTAGCAGTCAGCCTCATTGGTATGTTCTGCCATCTTGTGGCAGCACTCTGCTCAAGTAATCTGGTAGCACTCTCAGCTTTTCTTCATCAGACAAGTCCATATCATCCATATTTTGTTGCATTGTCCTCAGCTATCTACTTGCTTCTAAATCATCAGTAGTTCTACAAAAAAGAACACTTTCAAGTTGTCTAACTTCCTTGATCAACTTGGATAACTTTTGCACTAGCCGAGAAGATTCAGCTTGAGCTTGATTTAGATTTGGCACCAAATTCTGTGCACTCATAAATGCCATGAATGTTTTCCAGGTCTCCTGTGACCAAGCTATATGGTTAATCCTCACCCATATGAAATTACTAATATGGCACACAACTTACAAAATCAATAGTGGTGGCTCTCAACGCCAAAACATATCTTATGGCTCTCAACGCCAAAACATATCTCATGTCTCACAAGGCCAAATAATAAATCAATACTATAGAACGCAAGGCCAAAACATAAAATATAACACCCCAGCCATTATACATATATATACTCAACTATGCCATATTCACAAAATATCATTTAAAAACATCATTAGTAATTGGCCTCTGGCCTCAATTTCATAATCTCATATCATCAACAAACAGATATGCACAATAGGCCTTTGGCCTCACATTCATGAAAAATAAAGGATTCATTACAATCCTAATGCTATCACAAGCAATGGGCCAATACGGCCACCACACAACATATATCCAATGTCTCCTTATTTTAGTTATGTATACATACACATATACTCATGTTCTATCATCTCAGAGCGTATAAAACATATAATCATTTATAAAGAGCACATGAAGAGGTGAAGGAAAAGGGGTGTATCCACTCACTGTTTAGGGTAGAAAACCACCCACTAGATGTTCTCCTCGTGACGGCGACTCTCTAGCCTTAGCTATTGCACTTGGATACACACACGTACACCGATTAAATGATCTATCATAATATACATGTATGATCATACTCTTTCTCTCTCTTTCTTTCCCTCTCCTCTCCTTCTCTTTCTCTCCCTACTTACTGCACATATACATTCTAACCCCACTTTCATGTCATTTTCAGTAATTTCAACACCAATAAAGTATAAAGTCTTTAATTTATCGATCTAGTTGATAATTTGGAAAATTCCCAAATTCTAGGGTTACGTAAACAATATTTTGAGTTACCTATTTCTTAGTCTACATGAAATGATAGCTCAAAATAGAGAGATGAGTTGGGAAATGAGTTTACCTAAGCTTATAGGTGAGCTTTAAGTCTCTTTTTGTGTGTTTTTCTCTCTTTAACCACTGTTCACCCACGGCTCCTCTCTGGTGATCCCTCTCGAATCATTGGTCAGACCTCCAATTAGAGGAGATTCCTGAGTTTTGGAGTTGATTATGAGGTCATGGTAAGTGAAATGGAGAAGTTTAGAGGAGATTCGATTGAGAAAATAATTTCGGATAGAGAGAGAAAAGAGAAGTTATAAACAAGGGATGAAGGATAGAAATTGAGAAGACGAGCTCTGGTTTCTGTATATAATAAGGCTCTAAAATGACCAAAATATCCCTTTGAAATATGCCCAGACATGCGACACATCATCATGTATTGATACATTCTCCTCTATGTATCGATACTTCCTCATAGAAAGGGGTCAGTCCTTCTATGTATCGACATATGAACACCACATGTATTGATACTTGCAGTTGAAGATGGGTTCCGGGTTCAAAAATGCCTCAAATATCGAATCTCATTCTTCACTGTTCATAGAGTATCGATACTTTAATCTTTACTATTTATCATGATTGCAACGTATCGATACTTGTCTCCTTAAAGTATCAATACTTCGATGATACTATTTATTATTGTTAACAAAGTATCGATACTTCCCCCTTCAAAGTATCAATACTTCTTGCCTTGCACTTGAGTATCAATATCAATACTTTCTATTCTCCACTGTCAAGTATCCATACTTCAAGACAGTAAGTATTGATACTTCTTACCTCCAGAGTCAAGTATTGATACTTTTTCTGTTCTCTCTATTTTGGGATAGTAACTTCAAATGGCCATAACATTTGATTGGAATATTCTCACAGAACCCATAATATATCAACGGAAAGTTCTCTCTGAGCTCTACAAAAATAGTAAGAACATTTTTTCAATTAGAGATGATTTTGAGATCAAAACTCTAGTTCTTTCTCATAGACTCAAATTCTATACCACAAACTTTCTCAAAAATAAATTCAAGTTATCTTACCCTCTAATGCATGATCCAAACATGACATGATATAAAGAATGTCATGGGGATTTACTATAATGCTCATAAACTAAAGGACGGGTTTTACAAAAGAGGCTTAAAGAAGATTCTATATAAATAATATATTTGAGGTCAAATGAGAGAGTTATTGTATATTTGAGAGTTACTATGCATTCAAAGTTATTGTTTATTAATATTTCAAGAATATTGTTAATCATTGTTTTCTATAATACTATTTAACACAGTTTTTGAGATTTACTATTTATTATTTTTTAGATTTCATAATTGTTTTCAAGAATACTATTTATCACTATTTTGAAAGTACTGTTTATCACTGTTTTTTAGAGTTATTGTATATTTTAAGAGCTGTTGTTCATTTTTTAGAGTTACTATTTACAATTATTTTCAAGAGTTATTACATACTTTGAGAGTTAATGTTCTTTTTTGAGAATTACACTTGATTTTTCTCATTTCGCATTTTGTTTTGTGTTGAGATCTGATGCAATTTTGTTGCTCTTAGTTCATCAGCTTATGTAAATGAAGTGTTGATTTATTTGCCATGGTGGTGTGTCTGGGGATGGATTTCCGTATAGAAGAATATTTACTTCTTTGGGGATTTATGGGTATCAAGCATACGTTGGATACTATTTATTTATTTATTTTATTTTGGTTATGGTTTTGTTTTAAAGGTGTAATTTTTCTGCTTATTGGAATATAGTTGAAGTTTTCAGTTTTATTCTATGTTTGGTTATCAAGAAAAATAAGCCTTTAGTTTTTGTCATTTTATTTTTTAAGTAAATTTATATATATAGAAAGAGAGAGAGATTGTTTCAGTTGAGCTTTCAGTGAGTAAAGGTGTTCATAAACTTAGAATTTAAGTTGAGAATTTTAGTTCTTTTTCTTCCTTCTGGTTATTTCTTGACTACCAAACCTAGAAAATTTTATCAAAGTTTCCTTTTTCAGTTGATGGCAATTTTGCGTGTTATTATTTAAACCAAGAGATAAAAATATATGCTTAATTGGTGAGGATAAGTTTTTATACATTTGAAATATTTATTATGATTCTATTGTAGTTTTTCTTGGATTTGAAATCGTCATATTTTCCTTTCTTGCCTTTTAATTTTTCTTAAAAAGTTAAGGTTTGACTTGGTAATATGGTGATTTTTTTATTATCATTATGTTTTTGTATGTGAACGAATATTTGTCGTTATGGTATTAAAAATCACTGATCAATGTTTTACTATTAGTGTTATATACCCTAAAATCATTCGTATTATCGATTTTGGGCACTACTGTATCAAATTACTATATACATTTTATATGTATTTATCTATTTACTTATTACTAAAATTATTTATGATTCATATGTGTAAGCTGCTTTCTCTATTTATCATACTAACAATAGAGTGTCTATATGATCGGTCCAGATAATTTGATTATCGAAATATTCCCTACTTAAGTAATATCGACTGGGCATTGGTACTGTATAGCAGGCTCACTAGATATCTTCGATGAATATCATAAGATGATATTAGTGTGAGTAACATGATAGTCATATTATTAGGGTATTAGTGTGAATTAATAGTTAAAGAATTATTTTTCGAATGTGACCGAGATATGATGAATTACACGGATGTATGTTGTCAATAATTCATTATAGAATGTACTAATATGAAATGTGTTCCTAAGACCTAAGATATTATTATTGTCATTCAGTATAGATGCATATAGTTTATAAGGTGTATAAGTGCAAGGCTAATCATGTTTTGCATGAAGAAGCCTGTTTGGTCATATGCTGTTTATACCAAGATGTAGATGATTATCAATAGTGGATCCATCGACTCGAATATTAGGGTTTCAGGGTACCATTGACTCGGTCCAGAATCAAGTTCCCTTTCAGACATTGGTAGGCGCTTGAGACCCAAATCTCTAGCCAGAGTATTTTATAGTTAGATGAAAGAGTTCGTAGCAACAAGTTCAGTGCATTATAGCCGTAGATCCAACATGTGATCGAGTTTAGGGTTTTTGACTTCCGTGAGCTTTAACTTGGTTGAGATTAGACATACAAAAGAATTCATATGGTATGTATAATCATAGATGAAGGTTCGATGAAGAGTTTTTTCATTTTGATTCTAGGACTATGGCATATTGTTAGATATTTAGCTATAGTCATTAAGTATTTTAATGGTTCGAAATGAGCACAATGAGATCGTTTTTGGCTCACAACTGATTTCACAATAAACCCAAGAGGTAACAACTAATATAAGGATTCTTCCTTACTTTGAGAGAGATTTTATATTGTCCGTGAGAGGGCTAGCATGCTCAGAGACGGTATAAGGCCGAATAGGGATAAACTGTTTGCTCGCTATAAATATTTTTGATCTAGTAATTTTATTTTGACAAAAATATGAGTTAAAATAAATTATATTATTCCATTTATATTTAGATATTAAAGTAGAATTAAAATAAATTTAGTTAAAGTTGGTTTGATTGGGTTAGGGACCAAAATGTAATATTTTTAAAATTTTGGGACCTAAGTAAAATTTTATATTTACTATAGAAAAGCTTGATGGAATAGCTTTGGGACTCATTTTTGTTTGTCTTAAAAGGTTAGGATAAGTTAGTAAATGTGCATATATCTATAAATAGGGGTCAAAGTTTCCAAAATTGTATAAGT
>JAVXUL010145238.1:0-11911 GCA_035590515.1 Trichilia minutiflora
ACGACTTGCATTCTACGCGTCTAACACGTGGGGAGCAACAATTTGGTTATTTAGGCACGAAATCGCGACTGGACATCTAGGGTTCCGAAGAGGAATTTGGAGCTTTTTGTGTTAGAGGTGAAATCAAAGCAAACCGATCACACCACGAGGTTCGTAGCATCATTTCTAGCCTGTCTGCATGTTCATTTCACAATTTTATGTATTTCAATTTGTATGGGTTTTACTATTCATCCAAGTTAATTTTTATAGATTTCGTGCGTACTTTTTAGTTTTTATGCGTAATATAGATTGTAGGGAGGTCGTAGAAGTCGTAGGAAGCTAGAAATATAATTTTGAAAATTTTGGGTAATCATAAATAGTAACTCCAGTTACTGTTTCGATGGTCGGATGGGACCCACAAGTCAAAATCATGAGAATAAGTTGCAAAAAGCTAATTTGGCTACAATGTGGATCCATGTCAGTAATAATCAGATAATTTAGCGGGTTATGGGGATTTTGGTTATATGTCGTCTAATAGTTCGACGTTAGAAACCCGGAATTAGTATGCATTCTATACATCTAAACATATACATATTGGAGCGTGTAATTAATCGTAATGTTATGTGTGTGGTTAGGCGACGGTTTATTTTGAGGTTTGTGTAATAAACATATACATATTGGAGTGTGTAATAAACCGACCACAAGGTTTGTAGTTTCGATTCAAACTCGGTTATATGTTCATTTTGTAATTTTAAGCATTTTCTATAGTATGGGTTTTCGTATGAGTTTTAGTAGATTTAATCCTCACATTTTAGTTTTAAGGCGTAACGTAGGTTGTAGAGGAGTTGTAGAAGTCGTAGGAAGTTAGAATTATGATTTCAGAGATTTTGGTAAACGTGAACAGTAACTTCGATTACTGTTCTGATGGAAGAGTGGGGCCCACTAATTGGAATCGTGGGTATAAGTCAAAGTACATTGATTTAGGCATAATGTGGGTCTGTGGCAATAATAATTTGAAAATCCAAGGTTTAGCGGGGGGTTTTAGACTTATTCGAAAAATGGTTCAATAGTGGGAACTCAGAATTTAGCATTGCACGTATTTAGATTCCATTCGTTTATTAGAATTGTGTATTGATAATATTTATGCGTGTGGATAGGCGACGGTTCGAAGTCGAGGTACTCGCGTAGCTCGCCGAGGAACGAGGGGAACTAGAGAGTGTATACCCTCCCTGAGTTGTGAGTGGACACCCTTTTCCTTTTATTTCTTTATTTATAAACTTATTTTCTTTATAAACAAAATAATATGCAAATATTTGTAAATGTCTTTCTTATTGTCTTTCAAACATAACAATGTGTTTATACATATGTTGTACATGATTTTGTGATAGAATTGATAATGATTTGGTAGTTGATATGTGTTTTATATGATGGTATGGCCCTTGAGGTCGATTTGTGGTATTTATCTTGATTGATGGCCATGTTGGCCTGATTGTATTTTGTTATGTATTTTATTATGATGATGGCCATGTTAGGCCTGTACTTGTGATGATGATGACCGTGTAGGCCTGTGTTATTTTATATGGTGATGTGGCCATATTGGCCTGTTGTGCACAGTAGCTACTAGTTGTAGCCTAGGGTCGGCCTGAATGGATAGAGGTCGCCTAGGTGAGTGTGGGGTTTCACAGGTGGAGGAGTTATACAGTGTTTGATTTATTACTGAGTGGAGGTTTGACCATCTATGAGTCTCAATCGGATTAACACGAGATCACCACAGGGCTAATCTGAGACGAACGTCAGTGGTGGGCTTGTTTTATGTAAAATAATCATGTATCATTTTTCTTTATGCATTCGAATGAAGAATTTTGGTAAAATCATATTTTAATTTCATGAGAAACGCACTGACGGTCTCCATTACATGTTTGTGAGTGAATTTGTTTTCAATTTTTTTTAGCTTTTCTATTAAATTATTTATCAAAACTTACATGTTTTATGAATTAGAATAATAGAATCATTTTGATGCAATATGATTGATATTAGAAGACGAGAATATTATTAGTTGAGTGAAAACTAAGAGGTGGTTTCCTTATTTGTGATGTACTTTTATGATGATTTGCATTATGATCTTGGCATGTTTGGTATATACTTACATGAGGCTAGTTATGATTTTATTTTCTTAATGTCATGATATGAGTTAATGAGATTTACGGGATCAAATTGTTTTTAAATAATGATTTTCACACATCGGATTATTTGATATTTAAGGTCAAGAGGCTAGACATGAAATTGTTTTACACATTGATGATTTTTTACTGTTATGGCTAGAGAGCCTTCTATTGTTTTGGATTTTGGCCTGCATGCTAGTTTATGGATTTTATTTTAAGAATGGATATCCTACAGCGAATTGAGATGGATGGAACCTTATATTGAGATTAAGGGCATCTTATAGTAAAATGAGGTGGATGGAGCATTGTATTGAAAGTGAGGGTACTCTAGAGTTAATTGAGGTGATTAAAGAGCAAGAAACCCAAGGTAAGGATATTCTTATAGCCAATTAAGGTGGATAGAAATCTAATAGGCCTAATATACTTAATATGCTACAACACACATATATATACATATGAGTTAAAGATATCCTACAATCAATTGAGATCGATGGAATCCAATTTATTCGATTGATTTAATAAATGATTTGAAGATGTTTTACCATACTTGTATTTTGATAAAACCGATACATGTTGATATTGAAATAAATATTATTTTCTTGATATCTTTTTGATTCGACGAAGACTTATATCTATTTATCCTACTATATTTTATTGTCATCTATTCATTGAGTATTTTAAAATACTTATCCTTTTTTTTTCATATTTTAGGTTAGACGATAAGCATTGTTTTCTTAGTTGCAGATTTCATTGTATTCTTCAGTACTTGACTCATTTATGTTTATATGATTGGTCAACTGAGATTTTAAACTGATTTGTATTGAATAACATTATTTTATACATTTGACTCGACTGAGTGTATTGAACTTGATTTTGTATTGTATAATGTTTGTTTGATTTATGATCTTAGAATCGATGGATTATGTATTGGGTGTTTAGTTTTATGATTTGATTTATCAATCGGAGACTAAATGATATTAATGATTCGTACTTTAAATTGATGATGATAATTTCAATTCTAAGATGGATTATGTATTGGATATTTAGTTTTATGATTTGATTTATCAATCAGAGAACAAATGATATTAATGATTCGTACTTTAAATTGATGATGATAATTCAGTTTTATATATATATATATATATATGAGAATTTAAAGACTGGACTAGATTTTACACGTACGTTTTTAAATACTTTATGTATTCTCGAGATGTATTCTAGTTATTAAGATACATTTCTTAGATTTATGGTGACTGTTATGTGATCAGATTCCTAGGGTTAGGACGTGACAATGCAAATTTAAGGTTTATTAGATACATTCTTATATTCAGCTTACATATTTTGAGAATTAAAATCCATTGGAGATTTTGAGAAAACACTTATATTATTTATTTATTTCTAAAAAATTGTAAAAGAATTTATGAAATTACATGCTTTGTTTATTGTTATATATAAATTTTTTATTTTACTCGTAAAATGATGTTTTAAACATCTTCAATAAATTTGTGATTGATGTGATCTTGTATGGTTGAATAAGAATGATATTGATTTACAAATGAACATAAAATAATATGATGATTAGGTTTTGGAAAATTTGTTGTGAATAAAATCTTAAATGATTTTCTATTTTTAAAAATTTATATTTATTAACATAAAATCAGATAATATTGTTAACAGTGGTAAGTTGAGATGTGACAATTATAATACTTTTTTACTTCATATTTTAAAAAAATTTAATTTCTAATTTTAAATTTATAAGTACTTTAAAAAAATTATTAAATATAAATATAAAATTATAAATTAAATTTAAATTATAAAATAAAAATAATTTCATAAATTTTTATGAATATAAAATAAAAATATTTTAAATTTAAACTTCAGAAATTAAATTATAAATTTTTTAGCGTAAAGAATTATAAAATAAAAAATAATTTATATTTAAATTTTTTTAAAAAAATTGTTTATCAATATAAAATTATAAATTAAATTTTTTATAGTCTAAATTATTATAGTCATTCAATAATTTAAATAAAATATTTATATTATTTATATTTATTTTTAAAAATAAAATAAATTTTTTTATAAATTTAAATTATAAAATAAAAATGAATTCATAAATTTTTATGAATATAAAATAAAATATTTTAAATTTAATTTTTAAAGATTAATTTATAAATTTTGTAATATAAAGTATTTAAATTAAAGTATTATAATTATAAATTAAAATATTTTTAAAAAAATTTAATTATTTTAATTTAAGGATTTATATAATAAAAATCAATAATTTATATGATAAAGTAAAAATTTTATATTATAAAAATATATATTTTTATATTTAGTAAAGAGTTTTTTTGTAACTTTCATAAATTACAGAGGTATTTATCATAAATATTTTGATAAAGATGAGTAAAATTAGAAAAATTATAAAGAATATTTCTTAGAAACTTTTTATTAAGTGATAAATATTATTTCAAAAAACTAGCAGAGATAATTTTTCATTCTCCCTTTAAAAAATAGCATTAAAAATTGAGTTTTCAAATTAATTTTGCCAAAAATTTTTTGTTTGGCCGTATTTTATGTCCCATTTGCATCCATGACCTTAAATCACTTACATGAACCTTTGAAGCATTTTTCGTTGTCCATCCTTTACAATTAGGTTAGGGTTTCAGTATTATCAGTTGTACTATGAAATCTTTTTTATTGTATGTTCTAAATTTTTAATTATATATTTTAGTTTCTACAATCCATTTAGAAATTTTGAAACATACAAAAAAAAAAGTGAAAATTTTGTACAATACTTAATGCACTCTGACTGTTATATAACCTATGATATTTGAAAAATGAGAGTATGAAATTATCTTTTTGTATTGTTCAAACAAGGTTGGCTTGACCTACAATTTATCTTCATTTGAATGGAGAAAGCAGTAAGCAAAAACCCAGTTGACTTTATCAAGTCAAGCAACTCAGATATAACAAGCAGTGGGGCTTGGCTTTGGTTACGTAATGGTTTATAAACATTTAAAAAATAAAATAAAATAAAATTATTGCCTTTTTCTGAAATTGTGGATCGCTTTCACACGTTACTTGGAAGATTGGTTCGTCCCATTCACATGGATTCTTTACACGACGAGTCCACCCTTGAACATATGGTTCATAAATCTGTACATTAATGTTGTACTATGTCATGCATACGTCTTGCCATCGTTTAACATTACTTTCATTCAATGCCTTTAAACCATGTGAATCCTCTCACAAATTACTTTTTTTTTTCATAAGTTAATTATAAAAAGGTTATGATGAATTGTTTTGATATTAAAGAGAAAAAATTTAGGATTTAAAGTAAAAAATTCTAGTTAATTGTATTTTGATGGGTGTCAAAAATATTTTTTTTATATCTTTAAACTATGTTATTTTTAATGGTAATTTATATTGAGGATATTTTTTAATAAATTTTTTATTAAAATATGAGTGTTGGGAGTAAAAATTAGGGTGTAAATAAACTCATCTTATATTATATATATTACTAGGTGCAATAATATTAAAATAGAAATTATTGTATCCTATAATCTTCAATTTAATAATTGAGAGATTCTATCTAAAAATCTATCTATATTTTAATTTAAAAAATTATTATATTTTTTAAAGATCATTTTTTTAATTCAATTATTTGAAAAAAAATTATTCACTAATTTATTAAAATCTATTTGGATATTATTTAAATCTAAGTTCGGTTTAAAACTCGAATGTAAGATTTGAGTATGAATGTGATAATAAAATGTTGGGTATGAACACGGGTACACAACTATCCAAATCCACGCTTGAAAATTGTTATCTCTATACATACTAATATATAAATATAATTTAGATTCGTTCAACTATTTTTAATAAAGAAAAAGTCAAACTGGAATATAATTATGGCACATAGAATAATGTTAAAAATATAATTTTTTATATAAAATTATATATATAAATTAAAACAGTGTAATAGTATTTGTTCCACGATATTTATTATTATTAATTGCATTAGTTTTATATTTTTACGAATTAATATTATTACATCACATTAGTTTGTGCACATAAATTTATATAAAAAATTTGAATCTCTAACATTAAAATAAATAATATGATGCAAAGAAAATGAAACTAAGGATAGTTGTGACATCAAGTAGCTCGATTGGCTAGGATTGGAGGAAGTAGAAATATGTAATTTTGGTTATTATATATAATTTTTGGATAGTTATTTATATATTGTATATATATTTTTTTCTAATTTCTTAATATACATTGAAGAGGTTAGAGCTTATGAAAGTTTTGTGTGTTTTGACCCTAATACAGCTGGATGTATAACATGACTTAGAATTGTGTATTAAGTTAATTGATGATGATGATTTTTCTCAAATAGACCCAAAACTTTTTTTTTGAAAAAATAGGAAATTCAGCACCTACTTATGGTATGCCTAGTTGGAGTCACGAAAGCTTTTTATTATTGAATAAAGATGACCCATTAATAAGCAATCTTCATTTTAAACCTCAATGTGCATAGATTTCAACCAGGGAATTCTTTTGGGTGGTTAAATTCATTCCTAAGTTTTGGATTAATAATTTCCTTAAGAAAATATTGCAGGATGAATATTGTGGATAAGAGTATTGAGCAGCTGTGCTATGCCAGCTACCATTGTAAGCAATATCACTGCGGTGTCCATTAATTGATACTGTTGCATTCCGTTTCCCATTGCCCATTAACTAAGAAACTTGTGTAACCCATTTAATGTTCGGTCAAAACAGATCAAATTATCCAAACGGTGCAAATTGCAAATTGCAAAATGCAACTCTCTCTTCCTTTAAGACCAGAGAAGATAATAATGGCTGAACGAGAAAATCTGAACGACGATTTAGTAGAAGCGTGCCTACCTAGCTAGCGACGTAACGCGTAAGTTGATAAAAATTATTATTTCAGGATAAGACAGAGGTGCTGAGATGATATATCAATGGGCAAGAAGTCAACGCCTCTAAATCATAAGTAAAAGTCAACAACGCTAATCACCTTATTAAAATAATAATTAAAAGAAAGAAAAATGAAAAGCAGTTATCGTATATACTTATGACTTATGAGAATGAATGAGTTGACCAAATTTGTTAAATTGCTGAAATTATGGTTCATCTCCATCACTGGATGTAGAACATGAACTAAATTGCTTGCAAAGTCTTCGACAGACGTTGAATGGATCAATAGCTGCAATATGAGCTAGGTGATATATATATATATATATATTTATCAAGAAATATGGGAACGTAGTAACGAAATAGAAAATAGATGTTACATAAATAAATAAATAAATAAGAGATAGAGAAAGGGGTTGAAAAATAAATATAAGAATCAAGAAAACAATAATTAATTTCTTTGTTGAGCTTTAGTTTTTGAAAGGGGGCAAAGCGATGTCAATCTTCGCGGAGATATTGTTTCCCCTTTTTGTTAATTTCTTCACATGATCTCATCTGGCAAATGGGTTATGGCAAATAGAAAAATTGGAATACAATTGCGGTGTTCATGGTTTTCATGGCTTTGAGTTTCATATTCATGGCTGTAATCTTTCAAATATTTAATTATGGTGGTGGTGGTGGTGCTTTCTTTACCCAATTCATGTAATCAAACGGATCGATATCACGTGGCAACATCTGGTTCATCAATTCATAGCCAATGCATATATAGGAATATTAGTAAGAATAATGTTGTTCTCTTAATATTAATTTAATATGCACTAGTTGAAAAATTGTCTCATAAAAAAAATAATACTAATTCCTTTGTGAGACAACTCCTGAATCATCATTCGCCGCCTTCCCATTGTTTTAGGGTGACAACCTTTCCAATTGGATTTATTATAATTAATTAATTAATAACATTGAAATTATCAATTTATTATCGTTATTATTGTATTTGTATACGTTGTTTTTTTTTTCTCTCCTCGTAATTCAAACAAAACGCAGTTGATAACGATGTATTAAACAGGTGTATAATTTTCACTCGGTGAAGTAGACAGCTTTGATTTCTTGTTTCAAGTGAGAATAAACAACAACATTTGAGTTGGGTTTTCTCATCTCAATCGGATTTTTAAAGTATCATAAACTAAACAGGTAAATTAATAGTTAAATATTTATATCCTATTGGTATATAATTTACGCTTTATGTGTTTGGTCATAATCTTAATTACAACAACAGAAAATACAAGCTTTTACTTTCTAAAGATTCAAATATGATCTTTATTATTCTTCGGGCTATCGATTACAATATCACTCAGATGAGAGAGATTTGTTTAATCTTAATCTTTATTTAATTTTGTTTCTAGTAATGACTGAAAATATAGATTAATAATCCCGGAAAAAAATATTAAAAACGAATATTGAAAGCTCAATTTACATTCAGCGAGACAATAAAATATTAACTGAACTCTGCAGAGATACACAAGAATATGAATGGAGTGTTGACGTTTAAAATTGACAATTCGGAAAAGAAAAGTTCGGCAAAGACTCAAACAATCGGCCCATGCAGAAGACATTAATCTTGGTTAATTAATGAAGTGGACCCACTCTTTATTTGAACCCACATCTGAGAAATTTCATAGCTCATCTTTTCGTCTCCTATCGCAACTTTATTTTCAAATTGGTACATCAATTCATCAAGTAGGCCACTCTTGTTATTCTTCTCTGATTTTTTGTACCAAAATTTTTATTCCAACACGGCTAATCAACAGTCAAATACCGTCAATAGAACAAAAATTTTACTTGCCAAGTAAACAAGTTGGCTTATTTTTACCCTAACAAGTCGGCAAGTTGTAAATATTCTACGAACACTACTTGCAAAGATACAGATAACAATAAAAATTGAAAAGAAGCACAAAATATACGAGACCAAAATGACAGTTCATTAGTCTGCCATATATAAACAAATCCATTAGAATCTACCACTTTCTCCGAAAACGTCATGAAAGCATAGAGAATTGGATTACATTACAGGGCATGTTAGTCAAGAACTTGATAGTATACTAATGAATATTACCTTTGAAAGGCTTAAGAAAACGTTATGTGATTCAACATTCGCTCCCCACGGACCCCACCCACCAGTCCATGGAAAAAGACTTTCCATCTTCATATATGGAATTCCACATGCTTTGCTAAATTAATGGTTTTGTTGAAAATGAAAACAAACCAATAATAGTAGATGATACATTCCAATCTCCAACTTTTCTTTGAGAACTAATGCAAGTTGAAGTTAGGTTTAGAATCACAATGCTCAAATATACTAAAATACCCTCAATATTAAATTATTTTCTAAGGCGTATGCGAAACTAACTTCAAAGTTAAAATGTGGCAGTTGGTTATAATGTATAGCCGTTAGTGTGCACCAACGATATTATGTCAAACGAAATTATAAAAACACCATTCATGTATGCAATTTTTCCTTCAACACCCGCTCTGATAAGCTGCGAAACTGATGTTATTACATCCCAAATTTCTGCAATCACATTCTGCCAAAACTACCTTAAAAACTCTCCACCAAAACCCTGCAAAATAACCTTAGAAACTCCTGCAAAACTTTCTAACAACATGACCACAACTCCATCAAGTCCACAAGAAATATTGCCAGCAAACTAGAAACAATATAGCGTAATACGCCTACCCATAAGAACCTGAATAAGTCCAGCCAAATACACATGCATAAACCTGCATAACACATAGCCAAACCACCTCACAACTGCACATAAATCTACGTAACACACAGCCAAATCACTTGCACTCACATTCCATAATAGCCTGCGTAACTGCATCTCAAAACTACTTCCAAACCCTGCATACACAGATGCACACCCTTTGAACAAAGCCTTGCATAATTTAGCCAAAAAACACACAGAGAAAAATTTCTTCAATACCCGTTCCAAAATGAGCTATCAAAACTTACTTAATTGTAGCTTAAAAACACTTTAAAAACTTCTCCAATACACCCGCCAATCTCTCCCACAAACCTTGTATCATTAACCTGTCGAATGTGTAATACCAAAGTTTGACATGCAAAATTATGGTATTGTTAGAGATGTCAATGGTGGGTTGCTAAAGTTCTATAATAGGCATTGTTATTGTGGTCTGATGGCAGCTTTGAAAATTTTTGAAAGTGCCAAAATTCTTCTCATTGTTGTGGAAGAAGATGCAATTACTTTTTATTTTGGGATCTACTTGAGAAATTTCACCACAATATGAATGCAAATATGATGCAAATAGACAGCAAAAAATGTTCATAAGCGGAGAGAAGTTGAGTGATCTTAGAGATCTAATAGTGACAAATTCAAACTAAAATGTTAATCCACTCAAACCTTTAAATAAGGAAAAATCAGTTTGATCTATCAAGAATCCTCAACCAACTAGATTTTATGGATTTTTTTTTCTTTATTTGATTTTTATTGGATTTTATTAATGTAATTGTGTTTAAATACTCCACTTGTATAACCTAAGTGTTCACGTTTGAAATTCAATAAAAACACCTTCAGTATTTTTTCAAAATAAATTCTCTTGGCTTAATTTTTTTCTTTATGGTATCAGAGTCATTGTAAACACAAGACAACATTATAGTCACAGCTTCAATATTCTTCCCATCTTATCCTCTACTCATTCCTTTTGCTATGACTACCTAGTCACTCAATGTTGGCAATTTTATCACTCTCCAACTCACCCCAAACAATTATCCCTTATGACTTGAGCAAGCTTTAACTTTTGGGGAAAGCCAAGAATTGGTCAAGCATATAACAATTGAATAGCTCCAAATCAAAATAGCTCGAAAAATGTAGAAATTTTCACTCCATAGTTAACAGATGCTTTCATAGCATGGCGAAAGTCTGATCGTCACCTTCGGGGTGAATCATTGGAACACTCTCTGAGGAAGCTATTGGACTTGTCATTGGTCTCGACACAGCTAATGCAGTTTTGGAGGCCTTTAAAAAATGCATATACTCAAGAATTGCAAGAACGTGAGTTTACATTATGACAATATGTGACTTATCTTCAAAAAGAAGACCACATAACAATTATCAAACACATTAGCAAATTTAAATATCTCTGTGACAATTTAGCAACCACTGGAAAGCCTATTCCAGACCAAGAAAAAGTTTTTTACTTCCTCACCAATCTTAGTCCTCAATATGAAACCTTCACAACAACTATGTTGAAGCCCCCTAGGCCAACATACTTTGAATTGGTCTCTCAGCTTCAAAATTTTGATCAAAGGTGCAACTGGTTCTCTAATCACACAGATGTCCCAACTTCTTTCCTCATTCATCAAATAACTTTTTATGGACAACAACAACGCTCACAGTCAAACCTTTTAAGCTATCATGGACCATCACAAAAATTCACCACTAATGGATGTGGCTTTCAAGCACAACAACAAATGGACTCAAATTGTGGCTATCACAACAACTCTTCTTTGACAAATCCACACCGACGTCCTCCACCACTTGGTGAGCACCAAATGATACCTGCAGAGAGGGATAAATACTGAGTAATAATGACAATAATGTGGGATGATGGGATATATTGCTAAGATATTCTGGTGGGTGCCAAAGAAACCTACTCAACAAGATGAAATTCCATAAGAACTTACGGCTCTTACTTTGGACAACACCATTGCAGACACAAAATGGACAACGGATACCTGAGCTTCCAACTGAAAGATGGTTTTGCAAGAAAACTCATAGGACCATTTATTTTTATTTTATGCATATAAA
>JAVXUL010145249.1:0-14533 GCA_035590515.1 Trichilia minutiflora
AAATGCCGTATTCACGTGCTAAGACATTGAATCTTCACGTGACATGTCTATTATACTAAAATTACTCCTCTGATTTCAATTCCACCACTAGGATTTTAAAAAGGAATTCTATGTTATCGTTTCTGTTCCAAATGATGCAAGTTGGGGCATTTTCTTTGTACCTCAACGTTAGGCAGAGATGGGATCTGCTTACTTTTGCCAATAATGTGCAAAAAGTAAGCAACAAAAATGCAGCAGGAATAGCCAGCTAACTGTTGGTAGAAGATATAAAACATTAAATTAATATACAAAAAGGACATAATTGACAACAAATTTCAGCCCTAGTTTCCAAGGGGGAGAGTATTCAATTAAAGGTGGCTGTCAAGGAGTTTTGAAGTAGAGATTTTCTGATACTACCTCTGGTTGTTCGAACACTAATAACTGGTGGAAGTTTTTTGGGGCTCTGACATTGCCGGAAAAAATTAAATTTTTTCTGTAGAGAGCTTTGCTCCATTATCTGTCAGAGGGAGCTAATCTGAAAAAAGGAAAAATCATAAATAGTCCAATTTGTATCAGGTGCAATTTATATTATAAAGATGTTTTTCATGCAGTAATGAAGTGTAAATCTAATCGGAAGATCTGAAAGTTAACAGTATTTCAAGGAAGGAGATGGAACTATTCATAGTGATTAATTATTCAATTTAGTATTCAAGAAATAGGGCTAACTTTAACATGAAATGCAGGAGTCTAAGTGAATCTTGGTTAGAGTCAATACAAATTGGTAAAACTAAGGTTTTGATGATCATAGGTGGAACCACAGGATGCAGTAATCCATTTCAGTGTTCATGGGTTCTACAACTCGATTCTTGCTGTAAACTAAATGTGGATATTCGATTGACAAGGAAATGGGGGTAGTTGGTATTCGAGTTATTGTACATAATGCTAAAGGGGAGATTATGACTGGAGTACTCTTGTTAGACACTTTTTTTTTTTTTTTAATATGGAGTTTGCAGAGGCTTTGGCCGTATTAAAAAGGAATTGAGCAAGATAGCGAAAGAGACTTACTTTCAGTACAGGTGGAATCTGATTCAAAGAATACAGTTAATCTCTCGTTGGAAAAGACTTTTAGCAGAGGTGAAATTTTTTGGATAATATCTGCCATTGCTAAGATCTCATCAGATTGTAATAGTTATTTTGTTTGTCATATCCCTAGGGCTTGTAATTTAGCTGTTCATAGTTTGAAGGCATAATGACAAATTCTCTCATATAATTTATTAAAATAATAAATATTTTTATCAAATATTTTAAAAAATAAAAGTATATATTTTTATGGAATAAATTTTTGATTTTTATTAGATAAGCTCTTAATTTTTATTATATAAATTATTAAATAAAATAATTAAATTTTTTTAAAAAATTATTTTAAATTTAATTTATAATTTTAAAATTTTATTTTATAATACTTTATATTTAAAATTTTAAAAATTAAATTTAAAATATTTTTATTTTATATTCATAAAAATTTATGAATTCATTTTTATTTTATAATTTAAATTTATAAAAAATTTATTTTATTTGTATTTTTTAAAATTAAATAAATATTTTGAATATAAATTTATTTATGAATATAAATTTTTTTATAGTATAAAGTATTATCTTTATTTACTAATTTAAATAAAATATTTAAAATTTTTGTTTAATTTTAAAAAATGCAAATAAAATAAATTTTTTATAAATTTAAATTATAAAATAGAAAGAAATTAATAAATTTTTATGAATATAAAATAAAAATATTTTAGATTTAATTTTTAAAAATTAAATTATAAATTATTTTGATGTAAAGTATTATAAAATAAAAAAATTAATTTATAATTTGATATTTATATTTGTTAAATTATTTAAAAAATATTTATGAATATAAAATTTTTTATAGTATAAAGTATTATAGTCATTTAATAATTTAAATTAAATATCTAAATGATTTTTATTTATTTTTTAAAAATAAAAATAAATAAAATTTTTGTAAATTTAAATTATAAAATAAAAATAAATTTATAAATTTTTATGAATATAAAGTAAAAATATTTTAAATTTAATTTTTAAATATTAATTTATAATTTTTTAGTATAAAGTATTAAATTTTAAATTTAATTAATTTTTTAATTCAATATGTTTTTTTTTTAAAATTAATTATTTTGATTCAGGGGTTTAAATGATAAAAGTTAGGGATTTATATGATAAATGTTAAGGACTTATATGATAAAAGTACTTGTTTTTGTTTTTAGTGAAGGGGGTATTTAATATTTTACAAAACAATAGGGGGGTTTTTGTTACAAACATACTGACAGGGGGGTGTTTGGTTTTTTAAGAAACAATAGGGGGATATTTGGCTTTCTCCCTTAAACAAAAATCATAAATGAGATATTTGACCAATAAATTCAATAATTTATTTTTTTATTTTAAAAAAAGAAAAGTTTATTTTTTATTAATGGAATAATAACATCTAACTCCCTAAACTTTTTATAATTTATAAATAAAAATAAAATTTATTTATATTTTCTTGAAAAAATTAAGTTTTTGTCATAAAAGTTTTTCTTTAAGGATTCATTTTTCTTGCACTAATCTCATAAAAAGAAGTTATTTAATCTGTGTTTGAGATAGAAAATAGTGGAATTTGAGAATATAAAAATATGAAAATATTATATTAAATAAATTTTAGTTTCTATTAAAATAATAATTTTTTTAAAGTAAGAAATTTTAATTTCTAACTGAATAATATTAGAATATGCATCTTAAAATTAAAGAGTCTTCCAGTTATTTAGTAGAATTTTTTTTAACTCTAGAGAACTTGTTGAATGACTTACAATAGAACGTAGGGACCTGTTTGTTATAAATGGAAAATCTATTTCATTATATATAAATAAGTAAATGGTATCGACTTTATTATTGTATTTGTTAATATGCTGGGTAAAATATGTTCAGTCTTTCCAGAAAATTACAGAAAAATGGAGTGAGAAAAGTTAGGAGTGCAGTAGATGACTGATAATCAGTCAATTTCAAGGCAAATTATCAAAGCAATAAAACAAATCTCATTGAAGAAAAACTTTACATTTTCCCAACCATTCATGCTTGTGTTTTACTGTATGAGTTAAGTTGTACAAATTGCAATTGTTGTAATATGTTGTAAGGCATCTAAACTCATCACCTATAACTGATAACTACATCTCTTCTTCTTCTTCTTCTCTTTCCTTCATTTCATTTTTATTTCATTTCATCCCCACCACTCAATAAAACTCAATACCACCAACAATAATAAGCAATTGTCAATTTTTTCTATGTCCATTTACTTTTTGGTACAAACACAAGAAGCTTTTTCTTGTCAGTTTTGTTGCCTTTGGTTTTGGCTTTTCGAGGAAGTTTATCACTGCTGGTGTAAGAAAGCTCTTTCCCAGCTTAGATTTAGACTCACATTTGCTTTTTTACCAATAACCCAGATAAAAAAATCAAGTCTTTTTGGGATTATATAATCTAAAGTTGGTATTTTGTTAACTGGGCTGTTTTTTGTTCCTTGAATTTGACATGGGTTTTTTCCTTTTTTCTTTTTGTATGAGATCTGGGTTTTTGTGAGTTTAGTTTCTTTGTCTGAGGACAGGCTATGGTGAAAGGGTTTCAAAGATCTGAATTTTGAGGGGTGGTTATCGGAGAATTCTGTCACAGGAAGGTAATAGTCTGAACAATTTGTTTACTTTTTCCTTTTTGTTGTGGTTTTCTTTTAGTTTGTCTAAAACTTCCTTGTTTCTGATTTTATCCCGTCAGAAGTTCTTGTGCATGTCTCGTTTGTTTATGTTATGTTGTTCGTTTTGTTGTCTGATCTGTTTATTTGGAATTTGGAATTTGGAAATTGAGATACTTAGGTTGAAAATTCTTATTTTGATGCTTGTGCTTCTTGGTTTTGTGTTTGTTTTATGTGGAAAGAATGTGAATGCTGAAAGACTTTAGAATATGAAAATGAGTTCACTGTAGATTCTGCGTTAATGAATTTGTATTTTGTTTCTCTTATGCTAATTTTGTAGGCACTGGAAATCTGACGGGGAAAAAAAATGGCTAATGATCTTAACGCGGAATTATCCAAGAAAGCTTTCTTTGGACTTAAGGTCTGGGAAGTAATTGGAATTTGTGTTGCATTATTCATCATAATTATCCTCTCCATATTATCATTTTGTCTAACATCGAGGAAGAAATTGAAAAGAGCTAGAAACAACCTTCCCCTTAGCCAAATCCCTACTGTTTCTAAGGAAATTAAGGAAGTTCGGGTGGAACAAGTATCAACAAATGAATTTGTTCCACGTGATGGTATTCTTCTCACCATTCATGACAAATCCAGTGACAAAGAGTCAGACAAGGTCATGGTTCATGCGGGTAAAGCAAAGAATGGAGATAATAGCAGTCAGTCGGGTTCATTCCATCATTTAGATAGGGATGGAGGATCTATATCGGGAGATGATTCAGGCACTATAACTATTTACAAGCCTTCTTCATCTTCTTCATATCCCATTACTGCTCCTTCTCCTCTAGTTGGTCTGCCGGAGTTTTCTCACTTGGGATGGGGCCATTGGTTTACGTTACGAGATCTTGAGCTTGCTACCAATCGATTTTCAAGGGAAAATGTCCTTGGTGAGGGTGGATATGGAGTTGTTTATCGGGGACATTTGATCAACGGCACTCCGGTGGCGGTTAAGAAGATCCTCAACAATGTGTGAGTTCATGATATTTACCATTTAATAACATAATTTTATTACAATTGGTTTGTACTTCTTTCTGTGAATTATTCTTTACTTGCACTTCTCGAGTTTCTTCTTTAGGGGCCAAGCAGAGAAAGAATTCAGAGTGGAAGTTGAGGCCATTGGCCATGTCCGTCACAAGAATTTAGTTCGTCTTCTTGGGTATTGCATTGAAGGAACGCATAGGTAACCTTTTCTTTTACTTTTCTTATTATAGGCCATAAATTTCAGATTGCTACCCTTGTAATGATATATTTTAATTTCAATTTACCAAGCTCTGAAAAAGAAAAATGGAAAAAAGAAAACATTTTTCATCATCTGGTTATTATTTGCTCTGATTTTGTTTAACAATTATTACAGGATATTGGTTTATGAGTATGTTAACAATGGAAACTTAGAACAATGGCTTCATGGAGCTATGCGTCAACATGGATATCTTACTTGGGAAGCTCGTATTAAGGTTCTTCTTGGCACGGCTAAGGCGTAAGTAAATTCTTTAACATCTGTTTTCGGCTTCCTAGTTATAATTTGACATGATTTCACTTCTTGCAGTCTTGCCTATTTGCATGAGGCTATTGAGCCAAAAGTGGTTCACCGAGACATTAAATCAAGCAATATATTGATTGACGATGACTTCAATGCAAAAGTTTCTGACTTTGGCTTGGCCAAGTTGCTCGGTGCCGGGAAAAGTCATGTCACAACTCGAGTTATGGGGACATTTGGGTAAGCATGTTTTCAAATTTAGGGCTTAACTTGTATTCAATAATCTGTTGGTTCTTTCAACATCTTGTCATTGTATTTCTTATTATTTCTTGTCTGAAAAATTTTCAGCTATGTGGCTCCTGAGTATGCAAATACTGGCCTATTGAATGAAAAAAGTGATGTTTATAGCTTCGGGGTTGTGCTTTTGGAAGCAATTACGGGAAGAGATCCTGTGGACTATGGTCGTCCTACCCATGAGGTGTGCATTAATTACAATGTTAGAAATTTATTGATTTCTGAAAGTATGGTTTTCAAAATCATGGTTATTCACATGATAACCAACAAATTAATGCAAATTATGTTGAATATGGTAGTTACTCTATGTTGCTGAATAGTTCATTGGTATCATGTGACTTGGATCTCCTTAGCATCTCTTGGGATTGTTACATGTTTGGGATTCATCCATGACCTAGGATAGCTTTGGCTTTATCCCCTGCTGTTCTTGGTTTGTTATTGGCAAATAAGTAATTCTATGTTATTTGATCTACCTGCTGATTCCTTTTACTTTAGTCCTTAAGGCAACATGATCAAAGTAGTGGTTAAACCAAAAGTTTTAATGTCTGAGAATGAATGATGTACATACAATGAATGTAGTTTAATTAGATTCTAGACTCTGCTGTTTCTGGAAGTTGCCTATGCAAGATCCCGAAGTATACCTCCCAAATTGCGGATTCAGTTTCCTGATTTCTTGATTGACTGGACTTACCTAAAAGCAATCCTACCAAAATCCAAGTCTTATATCAGGATTTCTGCTTCTTTTAGTAATTATGGATGGGATCACCGTCTCTAATTTGACTTCTATCATTTCGCCCTTACTCAGGCTCAGCATCTTTTTGGTACGTCTTATATTAAGACTGATGTCTATGTTGCAGGTAGGGCTGTCTGCCTGCCTGTCTGTCTCTTGTCTGTGTTGCTTCTCGTAATCATTGAATCCTGAAAATCTGTGTTCCAAAAAATGAAGTCTGCCAATCCTTTTTACTTTCTGAAAATTTCTCTCTCTCTTTTTTAATCTCAATATTGAGTTCCCTTCATCGCTAGAGGCAAGTTCATTGGCATGCATATGCTGCTTCTCTGGCTTTAGATAAAATACTTAATTTTTTACATGCTAAATTAAATCCAACATGAGTGTTTCAAGTTTTACTCCTAGCATTAACCAAGAATGATCAAGGTTTTCCTGTTCCTATTATTGTTCCTACAGTTCAAATGATTTTGACTGCTGACCCCTACATCAATTATTTCCATGTCTATTTCCTAAATGAGAGCGTTTAAAAACAAGTGGGAGGAAAAGGAAATATTAATTTTCAATCATATATGTGTTTTTCTTATGATGTATTTATAAACATAATTTCTGTCACTTTTGCTGTTCAATACTTTTGTGCAATCACTTATTGTGCTCAGTAAAATAAGTATTTCCACTTTATTGAGATAAGTAGGGCCCTTTTTTTTAATCTTAATCTTAAAATTTTAAAATCAGCTGCGCATGGGTCCGTTATGTTTCCTAACTTATCAGAGCTTCTCTGGGTTCATGTAAGTGCATTATTGAGAAAAAGTATTTTTGTTATTGATTAAATGGTAAGTTCTGTTTATACATCATTATGCCTTCACATATAATATATCTTCATATCCTCCTGATGTTAACAAGTCAATGATAACTTAATAGGTTGATTTTTTTTTTCATGAACAATTTCCTGGGTTACTAAACATGAAATCATCATTTTTGCAGGTAAATCTTGTTGATTGGCTGAAAATGATGGTTGGAAGCAGGCGATCAGAAGAAGTGGTGGACCCAAATATCGAGGTGAGGCCATCAACAAGAGCTCTGAAGCGTGCCCTTTTGACTGCATTGCGTTGTGTCGATCCAGATTCAGAAAAAAGACCCAAAATGAGCCAAGTCGTGCGCATGCTTGAGTCTGAGGAATATCCTATAGCAAGAGAGGTTAGTTTAACGTTTTTTAGCTCAAACTTGCAATTTATGATTACACTGAATTTCTGCCTGGATAATTTAAGAGAAGGGATTATGACTTGACTTCTTGCTGCATTGCTAACAATTTGGGAAGATTTTGGGATTTAGTATCTATCATTAACAGCTATTTTTGTCTTCAAACTTGTTATCTCAATTTTCTTGTCACTTCATTTATTTCTTTTCATTCTGTTACTCTACATATTTGTTTTTAATATCAAAATCTTTTGTGTGCTGCTGTTGGTGAACAATAAAACATCACGTTATCCTTTTTTTTCCTGCACAAATGCAATATATCAAATCAAATGATTATTCAGTTTGCACTCGTTTCAGCAGTTTAATTAGTTCATCTCCGTGCTGATCTTCGAATGTTGTAAATTGTAATGCTCGTCGTATACTCTCTTGTATTGAGCTCTTTTGATTTGTGAGCCTCTTTCAAGGGATCGTTTAACAGAATTCAAATGAAACTTGTCATTTTCAGGATCGAAGACACAGAAGAACTCAGGGAGGCAGCAGCGTGGATATCGACTCCCAGAAAGAAAATTCCGATACAGACCGGGGTGATTATCCAGGTTCAAGGTCAGAAAGCAAGCCAACATAAACAGACCTAATGATCCCTTTACGGAGAAGAGGGATTTTATTATCTTACGAGGAAGGTTGGGGGATTAATTCTTGCAAATTTTTTTCCTACTCTTTTAAATTCTTGGGCTTGTCTTTATTAATATTAGTTGTCCATATCTAGGGAATGAGGGTGGAGACGGATATGATCTTTTATTCTTTTTCTTTTTCTTTATTTTTGTTTATAAAATTTTCCTAAAATTTGTAGATGAAGATATGATTTGTTTGGATATGAATATGGTGTTGTGAAGAGCCCAAATTATTGGGTGTGTGTACAGAATTTAGTTAAGTAGCTCTTTCAGACTGTTTGAGGGAAAACCAAATACTCGTCTTCTTCTCCTTTCTCTAAAAAAAATGCCGTAAAGAATACTCTGATAATTGCATAAAGAATACAGGTCACTTGTATTGTATTGTATCTCTACAATCCTTTTGTGATAATACCTTAGCGAATTAATGGTAAAGGAAGAAGCAAAATCTTTAAGGCAGATTTTTAGGTTCACTTTTTGCTTTGTTGGTATGCAACATGCAATTGAAAATGGTTATCCAATAAATTGGATTGCATAGCTGTATGTGCTGTTGAAAATTCAAGGTCAAATCACTTTCAACATCAACATCGAAAATAGATAACCAAATATTATATATAGAGACATGTATTTTAGTTGACATCACTGTTTATTGAAACTGAGAGGACTATCATTGTTTGTTTTTTTTTTTTAAAATAATATGGGTTTTTATTTTATTATTTAATTTTTTGATTGGTGGTTAATATTTGAGGAACTTATGAAATAGATGCATAAATATAAATGATGGGGTAGGTATTACTAAAGTTTTCAAAAGTTTTAATATATTTTATATCAACTAATATGATGAAGAATTATTAGGTATTTATCAAAATTTATTACTCTATTAATAAAAAATTTTAATCTATTTTGTCCAACTTAGCAATACAAATTAGAGTTTATATTAATTCATAATTTTTTTTAAAGAGTTGACACATGTGATTTACATTAATCAAACGTGATTACAATGAGCATAACTTGTATATTTATAATTTTATGAAGATTTGAGCTTCTCATCTTATTTATTTTATAATATCATATTATTACTACATTTTAATATAATATTTCAATATTTCTCTAATTTAAAAAAAAAAAAAATTTAATACCCTCTTCTGATAAAGAAACTTGTAGGTAATTTTTTTAACAAAAAAGAAATTTCAAGATATTAAATTAAAAAAGTTGGGAGAATATGGTCATTTGCCCTTGATATTGACTATTGAATTATAAAGAGATATTTATTATTAATTTTAAATTTGAGGATATTTGTTAAAAAAAATTGAAAAAATATTTATAATTTTCTGAAATTAGAGTAATGTATTTTTCATTCCGGCTTTAAAGAAATTTGAGCCAGAAGCCTTGCTGCCGTGGTACTTCTGGCAGAAAAGATAGCCCATTCGATCTTTTTATTTTCAATCCGAAAGAAAATGAGGTTTCTTTTTCAGTTTGAAGTTTCCAAAGAGAAAGGGATTTATTTTTGTACTGTTCCACTTCTACAGAGACGAGAGAGAGAGACAAGTCCTTTTCCCAATTAATGAGCAACTAAACAAGGGAAATATTCATTGTTACAGTGTTTAACGGTTTAGAAGGTTGCCAATACAAGATGCTAAATTTTGACAGCCGTTAGATTGCGTTAAATTGAATCCAACAAAATTAAGGTTAATTTTAAGTTTTTATTGATTATATGGAGATATATCTAAAACTATTTATAACAAAATTAAGGTTAATGATATCTATGTATGTGGTGCAAAGTAGTATGGTGGAAGAGAGTTAGCTATATGTACACAAAATCAACTCTCTTCCATCATATTTGTTGTATGTTTTATTTTTTTACATGTATTATCTTTAGTTATCTTAATCTTTAGGATATTTTATGTGAATAATGGATTAGTGGAGTCTTTTGATTGGAGTAATGGAGTCCTTGTTGGTATTATTAACTTATGTAGCAGTTTTTTAGAACTCAGTGGTCCATTATTATTTTAATTTGTTGCTTTTTATAGTTGGTTGAAGCTCTATATAAAAAGCTCAGTATTTGTAATTTATCTGTGGGTGTATGCAGCAGATTGAATAAAATTAAATTTCATTCACCACTTGTTTGTTTATATTCTTAATAAATTTGTATTAACAAAGTTTTGTAACAATGATATCAGAGTCAAGTTATTAAGAAAAGCAGTAGCTTTCTTTGCATATTGTCAATAGCAACTGACAATTTTGTACAATTTGCAAATCCTTATTTTGATGGTCATTATGATCACTGACGCATGTTGATAGAGAATTTTTGAGGTTGAAGGAGTACTGAAATATGTTGTTTTGGATGGCAAACCAGAACCAGTAATAGGCATAGCAATAGCAGATGCATAGAAGACAGATATAGAGGGAATGGAGTTGAAGGATCTCAAAGCAAAGAACTATTTATTCCAATCTATTGATTATTCAATCTTGGGGATGATTTTATGCAAAGATACTTTCAAGCAAATTTGGGATTCCATACGAAAGAAATACCAACGAAATCCAAAGATGTAGTGGGCACAGCTTCAAACTCTTCGTGATGAGTTTGAAACTCTGCATGAAAGTAGGAGAATAAGTTATAGAGTATTTCAGTATTTCTTAAGGACTATGGCTATTGTAAATAAGATGTGAATTTATGGGGAGAGGCAAGAGGATGTTCCATCATAGAGAAAATACTTCAGTCAATGACCACAAAGTTTAACTATGTCGTCTGTTCCATTAAAGAATTTAAAGATATTGATGCACTTTCAATTGATGAGCTGAAAAGCTCTTTGATGGTTCATGATTTTAAGGTTGTCACGCCCCAATTATGGTTTCATATGCGATAATTGTCACAAATTCTTAATATGCATTCTTTATACTGAGAACTTATAATAAGAACCTATAAGGATAACTTGGTACCTGTTTTTCGTAAAAACATTTAAAAACACTTTCAATATAAACCTTTCAAAACTTCCAATCTTTGTTTAATCATAACAAATTTAAACACTTCAAATATATCACAAAATCTATCTCAAATCAATATTATTCATCTCAAATTAAAACATACATCATCATCAATTTAAAAATATATAATATAAAATCATTTCAAATTGTCTTTTAGAAACATCTTAATTATTTTTTATAATAAAATCCATACATTAATTATATAAGAATTTAATATCATAAAATGTTATAAACTCTCTTTTACACAATCAAGTATAAACATAAATAAAGGTTTTATAATTCTTACAACAAGTAAAAGACATAAACTTTATAAATCTTTGTTAGTGGACTTAAATAAAATGAATGTGAATTGAGTATAAAAATTATACCTGAATGCACCACTTCGAATACTATCACCACCTCTCTATATCTTAGCTAAGATTGAAAAGAGTTTTATATCCTAAAAGTCAATCACGATGTGATTTGTGATTGTAAATTATATAAAAACACTTATAAATTTCTTGATTAATAAAATGAGTATTATTCATTATATTCTCTTTTATCATTTTATATGTATGTTGAATTTATATATTATGATAAAGTCCATGAAATATATGCAATACACATTATTATGATGGGTTCATATTTATGAGACTATATGTCGATAATATTATTCCTAAATATTCCTAGTCATAGGACTATAAAGTAGGGCCTTTATGATACCGGATAGACTAATATATACTATCTTTGCTCTATGTGATAGAGGATAATCAATCTCATAGATTACTTGTATGGAGACACTAAAGAAAGTGTATAGGTACTCATTGGTTGAGTATGAGTTCATTGAATAAACTCGCACAATTTATCCAAATGCTAATTACACTTAATCATCAATTGGACATTTATTGTATCAGTAGTGTAAGTGATCCTTCGACTTTACAACTATTGGTATATGCCCTAAGATCCAATAATGATTTTGGATATTTATTTATTATATATGTGAAACTCGTCCCTTAGTATTATGAGCATAATAGCAAATCCCTCAAGAGTTTTCATACATGTCATCGTGTTTAGATTATGTACGAGAGGGCATAAAACTAGAAGAATGTGTTTTGATAAGATTATGGTGTAGGATATGAGCTTATGATAGATTTTTGACCTTAAAATCATCTTCAATTGAGAAAAAATTCTTATTTGTAGAGCTTAAAGAGAGCTTTCTATTGATATGTTATGGGTTCCATGACGATATTTGAGTCAAAAGTTATAACCATTTGAAGTTGTAGTCCTCAGAAGAAGGACTAGAGGCAAGGTATCGATACCTTTAGGAAAACGTATCGATACGTTTACTGTATAAGGCCAAAAGTATCGATACCTTTGATGAAGGGTATCGACACCTTGAAAGCATGATGAACAGTGAATAGTATCAAACGTATCGATACGTTGGCAAGGGTATCAATATGTGTGTGATGGTGATGAAGTCTGTTTGCGACAAAACGTATCGACACGTTGAAGAAGGTATAGATACGTTGTAGGCTTGTGAACAATAAATAGCCAAACATATCTATATGTTTTGAGAAAGGTATCGATACGTTGGAGGCACAATGTCAAAGGTATCGATATTTTTTGAAAGGTATCAACACCTTTGATCGATTTCAAAGCCTATTTACGCAGAGAGAGGGGATCGTCTTCCCCATTTTTGTTTTTTACTTTCTCTCTCAATTTTTTGATAGAAACCCATTTTCTCTCAACTCTCAAAACTGATCTCAGTCATTTCTCCACCAAACTTCACCATTTCAGTTCCTATAAACTTAGAACCAACACCAGAACTCAGAAACCTCCTCTGATCGAAGTTCACGAGGAATCACGAAGGAGGGGTTATAATGAACAATCACTGAGGAAGAGAATCGAGTAAAGAGGGACTCAGAACACTTCTACCATCTTGGGTAAGTTTATTCCTAAGCTCATTTCTTTATTTTAAGCCTTTATTATGCATAAACCGCAAGAATAGTTTTAGGATTACTGTTTATGAAACCATCGAATTGGGGATTCTTTAATTTATCATCGGTATCGATAAATTAGAGGGTTTTGATAACTATTAGAGTTGAATTTAATGAGAAATGTTCATAGGTGGAATGAAATAAGTAAGGACAGTATGTTTAGAGAGAGAAAGGGATAGAGAGAGAAAGAGAGAGGAGTGGGAGAGTTACATGAGCATGTATTATATCATGCACGTATATTTAGACAATTTATGAATCTGTGTTTGTATTGTATTCAGGAGCAACAGTCGAGACAGGAGGATCTCTATCGCGAGGAGGATATCGAGAGGGTGGTTTCCCACCCCAGGACAGTGAGTGGACACAATCCTTTTCCTTCGCCTTATTTTATACTATTTATGAACATAATGCTAGAGATGATAGCATGTGAATAATTGTATATATATGTATGTATGTATGTGGATACATAACTGAAATAAGGAGGAGTTGGATGTATATTGTGTGGTGGTCGGGATGACCCTTTGTTTGTGATAGAGATAGATTTGTTTTTAAACCTAGATTGCCATGAATGTGAGATTGGAGGCCTATTGTACTTGATGATATGTTATTGTGATTTTAAGGCCGGAAACCAATTCTATATATGTTAGTGAACGTGGCATAGTTGAGTATAATGGCCAGGATGCCATACTTATCAATTTGGCCTTGTGAGCCAACATGTCTTATTTTATGATTTTGACCTTGTGAACCACTGATGAGTGTTAGCCTTATATTTCACCAGTAAGAGATTTGCCCTGATGGGCCATTGATATTGATTTATGATTTTTTCTGCCATGTTATCGATTGTGTGTATATATATATATGGGTGAGGATTTTTCATACAGCTCATGTGGAGTGGGTGGAATCTAATAGACCCAAGGGTGAGGATTAACCATACAATTCATATAGAGTGGGTGGAATCCAATAGACCCCGGAGTGTGGATTGGCCATACAGTCTTAGGTAGGATGGGTGGAATCCATATAGTATCCCAACCAGGATTGCGAATCAGCCATACAGCTCTGAGGGAGTGGATAGGATCCTATATACCGAGGGATATTATACATGGGCACACATCCCTAATCAGGGTTACGGATTAACCATACAGATATACGGGAGTGGATGAGATCCTATAGATCGAGGGGATATACAGATTTGATATTTACATTGGTTTTCTAGACATGTATATGATGTCACATTTCACTATGAATGATTTATATGATTATGAGGGTTTTTCGTAATCAGTGTTTGGGCCTTTGATATCTAGTTTTATTATTTGTCTACTAACTAAGTATTTTCTTAAATACTCACCTCTCACTTTCTCATTTTAGGTTAGTGTAGTCGGACGCGGCATAGCATAGCTGAAGCGAGACTTCAGCACAGTTTTCAGGTACTCGACTCAGGATTTTATATTA
>JAVXUL010145270.1:0-14531 GCA_035590515.1 Trichilia minutiflora
TCAACATACTAGAGTGTGTATACTCTTGGAGGCTTGGGGGATGACTTCAAGCTTCAATGAAAATGGATTTAGGTGAAGATTTCATTATTCAATTGCTTTAGTTTTTCAAAAGTTGAAAATTCCATAAATGCATGCTATGGGAACTTAGAAAAGATCCTAGGGTTTATGAGATAAACTCCCCATCAGAAGAAAGGTCGCCTAGGTGAGTGGAGGCTGCATAGGTGGTCTTGTTTTTATGTGATGATTGTGATATTATGTGGGAGATGTGGATGGCCACCTGTGAGTCTCATCGAGTTAGTCATGGACGTCACCCTGTGGTTGCTCGAGGCGAACATCAGTGATAAGTATATTTTCTGAAAATCCTTGCATATTTTATTTCTTGCATTTAAATCTATTTTTTTATAAACTAGCACATTTTAGCTATATATAAAACCCACTAATGGTTTCGGGATGCCCAGGACCAGGGTAATCTCTGAGAAAGGCAGCCAGCCCAATGATTTTCACTATATACTTTTGAGATTTGGAAATAAAAGAAATAATGTTGTTTTATAGAACTCTCAAAGATATTTAAATGTGTTTTATATGATATCAATAAATGTATATTTATTTTTATTTTTCACTCATGGAGTATACTTTCGTATACTCACCCCCATCACCCATCAGTTTTAGGTTCGCTTATGTAATAGATTTATGGTGGTGGTGATTGCTTCTTCAGCTAAAAGCTTCAGGTATGAGTAATGTCGACTCACCCTGCATAGTTCTTAGTCCACTAGAGCCTATTTATTTCTTTATTTTGTTTTATTTGGCATATGATGTATTTATAAACTTTTAAAGAATTTGTAACGAATATTTAAATTGTATTTAGGATAGACTGAATCCCACAGAATTATATTTGATTTGAAGTGTTTGAGACTTATTGAAAAACTATTTGAAGTTTTGGGTGTTTGGCGATAAATACTTTGGAAATGTTTTATGAAATGTTTGAACAGGTTTTGTGAAACATCCCATGTTTTTGAATAAGGGTATTTTTATCTTTTTAGTGATGCACGTCAGGGTTCTATAAGGATTTAAATATCTCAAAGTTAATTTGAGATTTTGGAAGGGTTAGAATGATTAAGGACTAAGAATGGATGTCGGGAATTAATCGGGAACTTGAGCGCAAGAGAAAACTCAAGGTAAAAAGCATTCGGTCGAACGAATAGGTAGGTTTGTTCGAACGAATGGGATTCAATCGAACGAAAACCTAGTTCGATCAACCCAACCAAAGGCACCCGATTTCTAGAGAGCTCGCGAATCCTCGGTCGAATGAAGGGTTATTTTGGTCGAACAAAACATCAATTGGGTCAAACAAAGGGTGAGGTTTGGTCGATCGAATCGTACAAAAAGTCTGAAATGCCCTCGTCTGGAAGCTTCTTTTCTTAACTAATCAGGGGCAAAATGATAATTTTGCCCCCATGTCTATAAAAAAGTTTGACCCCCTCATTTCCAGCTTTTTTTCTTTTTCCCCCTCTCTTTCTTCTCCTTCGTTCTCCCTCTGTTCCTCTCACACGCCCTTTTTGCTTTTCATTCTTTCTTCGATTTCTCTTTGCCATCATGCCACATTCGACCTCTCGAGCGCGTTGATAGCTTCAATTTGTGGCGAGAAGCACCGGAATCGAGTGGGAGAGTTAGGGTTTCAGAGCTCAAATTGGGGCTTTCGGTGTTCTAGGCTAAATTGAAGGAAACCGATCACACCACGAGGTTCGTAGCTCCGTTTCTAACCGGTCTGCATATCCCTTTTCATGTTTTATGAACTTTGATTCGTAGTTATTTTCGTATGCATTTTCGTAGATTTACGTCATTTCGGTTAGTTTTAAAATGTCATTGGGGTTGTAATGGAGTTAGCGAAGTTATAGGAAGCTAAAGGTGTGATTTCGAAGAAAATGAGAAAATATAAACAGTAATCGGAGTTATTGTTCTGACGGGTATGTGGGGTCCGTCTGTCAAAATTGTGGAATCGAGCTGAAATACGTAATCTTAAGTGCAATATGGGTTGTGGGTGTTGAGAATGAGATGATTGGTTGAGTTAAGAAGAGTTTAACCAATTTTAGGTTAGAACCGATTTTGGGTATTCGGGTTTAGTGCATTCCTCGCATTCGATTCTCGTGTATAAGTTAGAATGCGAATTGATAAAGTTTCGATATCTGTGTGTAGGCTCAGATAGCGAGGATCAGGAACACGACCTGAGCGAGAAACTTTAGGGAGTGCGTACCCTCCCTGACGAGTGAGTGGATCCTTTTATGTTTTCACTGCTTTAAATGATTTTCTTATGCTTTTATATATACATATATTTAATAAATGCCGATGTCAAAGATTTATGATTCGTTTTATATATGTTTGAATATTTCATAAAAAACTTACATTCTAATGTTCTAGGACATTAGAAAAGAATTATGTTTTAAGTGGAGGCGAAGTAGTAGTGTTGTGTGGTGGCCGGGAGGGTTCCTTGTTTGTGGTAGGATCTTTATAGGAAAAATGTTTTATGATTCGATATACTATTTATTTTGGATTTGATTGATTTGATTGACATGAATGTTGGTCATTGGACCAGTCTATGATGTGTTGTACTTTGATGGTTGTTTTATGTTGAATTTACGAGGATTTAGCCAGTGGGCCATGCTTTATTTTGATATTTTGTGGTTTTGCTTATGATGACAGGCCAGAGGGTCAGGTTTTATGTTTTTGTTTTGTGATGATGATTTCATAATATTTTGGCTTGTGAGCCATGTTTTATGGTTGAGTGTGATGGTGGGCTGGTTAGCCATGCTTTGGTTTCTGTTATGTGGTGATACGGCCTGCGAGTTGGGATTTATGTTTTGATTTCTGATTTGTGATGATACGACCTGAGGGCCAGGTTTTCTCATTATGTTTTGGTATTATATTTTATATGGTTATTTTGGTGATGAGGCCGAGAGGGCCTTATTGATGTGATTGGCCTTGTTGGCCTGTGTGATTTTTGTAGCTACTGAGAAGTAACCTGGGGGAGAGTTCACTGGTATGTGAACCCCAGGTGAGTGTTGAATGAGGTAGCCTGCGGATGAATCTCGAGAAGACCACCCAGGTGAGTGTAGATGAGGTAGCCTAGCACGGACCCAGTGAGAGGCTATCTAGGTGAGTGGTGTAAAGTAGCCTAGCACGGACCTAGTGAGAGACCGTCTAGGTGAGTGTTGTATGAAGTAGCCTAAAAGAGAGTTCACCATGATGTGAACCCCAGGTGAGTGATAAGGTACCCTATGACGAATCTAGTGAGAGGTCGTCTAGGTGAATGTGGTATGACTAGCCTAGGACGGACCTAGTGAGAGGCCGTCTAGGTGAGTGATGTGAAATAGCCTAGAAGAGGACCACGAGATGACCGCCTAGGTGAGTGAGTGCCAGATCAGGACATGTAATAGTCTGTTTGAAGATTTGTGTTGAGGTAGCTACAGATGAGGTAGCCTGAGGATGGACCTTGAGTAGGCCACCCAGGTGAGTGTGTGCCAGATTGTGGTATCTGGAGCTGTATGTTTGTAGAGGACAGTCACGAGTGTCACTACGTGACTACTTGACAGTCAACATCAGTGGTGGGCTTATTTTCTAGCTAGACTGTGCATCGTGTTAGTTTCTGCATTTAAAAGTATATTTTAAATAGCATGTTTTATCTGCATATAAAACCCACTGATGGTTCGGAATTATGTCTGATCAGTGTGATTACTGAAAGGTTGGCTATGCCCGATGATTTGCTTAATACTTGATGGTTTTTGATTTGAAAGTGGAAAAGATATTTTAAACGCACTTTCTTTGTAAAGTCTTGGAATGAATGAACATTCTTTGTTACTAATGATGACGTTTCTGTTTCTTGTTATTATTATAATGTTTTATTATTTAGTTTTATTGTTTATGCTTCCTCACTAAGTATACGTTAGTATACTCACTCTTTTTTTCTCACTCGCAGGTTTAGCGCAGCGGTAGCGTGGATGGTGGTGATTGCGTTGAAAGCGGATCTTGTAGGTACAGATCTTATTCTTGACTCACTCTCACTGCATGAGTCCACTGGGAGCGTCTTTTGTTTCTTATCATTTCCTATTGTATTTAGGATTATGAAATTTTGATCAAAATGTAATAGTACAGTTTGTAAGAAAATATTTTATTATTATTTTATAAACTAAATTGAAAGATGATGTGAAATTTTATATGTTATGGATTTGGTGGTAAATGTTTTAGAAGTGTTTGAATTGATTTTGAAAAGTAGTTTGGGAGGTTAGAAGAAATTTTATTGGAAGTATTTTATATTTGTTTATGACTTCAGCATTACAGATTCTTAGTAAGCGTTCTGGACTTAAGGAATGCTTATTAGAAATCTGTGACGACTGTCACAGGTGAGACCCTCGGACCGGGATGTAACATGATGATTGACAAATATTAACATTTAAGAGCCTATCTTGTTAAGCATAGATTTTTGTAAATATTTTCTTCTCTATTTTCAATTCATAAATGATTGTTTAATGATTTTCATATTATCCTCGAGTTATATATTATTGATTGTATTAAGATTTGACAAATCTAACAATATTATTTATGCCTTTAAGTCTTTTACATACTTGAGAATGTTGTGTGTTGTAAAATATTATTTGCAATATGTACAATTCCAACTTCCAATGTGTTTTCCTTAGTTATAAAAGGTTTCTAGAATAACAAGTTACAATTAAGATCTTTGAATATTATAGGCATTTATATATTAAAAACAATATATTTATTAACTTTACAAAATTATACAAATTTGATAAGGATGAACGTTAAAAAAGCATGTACATTATATACTCGTTATATTATGTGAAGAAGCCATATAACCAAACAGTTACTTAAAATAAAGCATAATACATGTCTATTGTACCCAAAAAGGGAAAGGCTTTCTAGATGTCAAATGGACAATAAATTCCAACTTCCACTTATTGCCAGTAAAAAGTCTCACAAATACATTAACCATTCATTTCTAGCCATATGGGATTTTGACATAGGGATTATCATTGGATTAGGCCGCTTAACTTCCACAATTCTTTTTGTGAACAAGCTCAGAGTTTTAGTCAAGGCAAATAAGAGAAAAACAAGTTTGAACAAAATAACTAAATATGTAAACAAAGAAGGGAAGTTTAAATAATCCAGTGAATAAAAATCTATATAATTTCTTTTAATTCCCTAAATTATATAGATATCTAAAAAATTTTAATCAGAATTTAAAGAAAGAAATATATTTCATATAATGGATTTTGCTAAACAGTTGAGATCATCTTCTCCATCAACATGGTACCATAAGCTTGAAGCATATCCAATGCTGAAAAATCAACAAAAGAAACAAATTTTAGTGATTCAAGTTTATCGCAACTAGATTTCCAGCGAATTCGAAATGGTTATATGATGATAAGTTAAGATCGCGAAAATTAGCGACTATTCCCTTGTCATATCCTATCATAAATAAAAAATAAGGTCGAAGCTAATCCAAGATCCTCATTATTAGTTGGATATATCTATTTGCTACGTATGAGTATCAATAAAACAGGTATTGTTGAATTATAAATCTAATCTTTCTATCTATCTTCTCGAATAATTGTCTTATTACATTTTACTTCTACTGAGGCTTCTAATTGCAAACAAGATTAAAAGTAGAGGTGTCTTGAGACCCATTGCAGCTGAAGTTTTATAATTTGAGTATTTATGATTATAAGTGTGATTTTTAGTATTTTTAATTTGCTCAAATATTTTGAATATTTATAGAATAGGCCAAATATTTAGAGTTAGCCTAAAAGTTTGTAAAATCTGTGAAGTTAAAGGTAGTGAGTTTTTTACAACACTTAAGGACATAAGTATTTATATCAAACCTGATTAAATTTTGTGCTATTCTATTGTTTGTTCTATGCTATTTATTATCTTGTGATTTATTATTATTATTAGTTATAGTTATTTTTTTTCAGTAATTCTGGATTTTTGCAACACAACAAGTGGTATAAGAGATAAAGATTTTGATTATTGATTATTAGTTATTAAATATAATAGTTTATTTGAATGTATTGGTATTGTTGTTAGGTACTAGTTGTGTGATGTAAAAATGACATTCTCATAATCTACACTGATAAAGATAATGACTGTGACAAATATAAAAATAAATATTAAGAAATTTAATGGCAAAAATAATTTTGATTTATGGCAAAGTAAGGTAATGAATAACTTGTATCAACAAGATTTAAATATAGTTTTGGAAGAGTCAAAATCAAAAGATATTGATAAGAGAGACGGGCCGATAAGTAATGTTAAAACTAGTGAGTTGATTAGCTCGTGCCTTTATTTAGAGCAAATGTATCGGCCACAATATTTTGAAATTTCAATTTCGGGATTTTCACATTATTTTTATTAAAAATTTCATGCAATTTAGATTAAATGTTATAATTAAATGTTGGGCTTAAAATTATGTTTGGATCAATTTTTTTTTGAATTGTGAGAAAAAATGTGTCACGCCCACTTCTTTAGGGTCTATACGTAAAAATCGCTACAAGCTCTTGGAATATATTTAAATATCCAAAATATATATAAAAAACTTATAAGGTAAATAAAAGTGTCTTCCACTAAAAGAAAACATTGCCTAAAGATCCAAATATACAAATATAGAATTTAAAAATTTTAACAATATAAAACAAATATGTATAGACATATATATGACTAAATTAAGCCAAAGGTATAACAATTATATCCTTCCTTGGCTTGGTCAAATCCGGATAGCTAACCATCTTTGATTACCTCCAAGTTTATTTATACGCTATTTTGTTAACGATAACTCTGATTTAATGATTAGAAACTAAAACAATGTTGCATTAAACAAGTTTTTAAGCTTCACTGAGTTTAAAATTCAATTTTCTGCACTTAGAAAATTGTTTTGCGAAATCAAGAATGAAGAAACATAGAGAAATTGATTTTTTTTTCATGGCTTCATCTTTCTTTCCTTTTTCTTTCACAAAGACAACATTTGGAATCAAAACTGAAACTATTTTCTTTTAATTTTCTTCCGTGGTCAAATGATTCTTGCTTGACTTTCTATTTTTTTTATTTTAAATTAATTAAAATATAAAAGGCAAATGATGATTGGTGGATTTCAAATCCATAAAAACCATTTTAATAAATTAATAGATAAATACATATTTATTAATAATTTAAAAATAAAAGGATTAAATCTCTACCATTTGTTTTAATTCAATTAAATCTTAATCATTCATTCCAATCTAATTAAATATAGATTAGTACTTAATTCAAAATCAGTTAAGATAAGCATGTATAAAATGATGACATTTGGCACCATCACATAATGCTATATGTCAACCTTTTATTAGTTTTAATTTCTTGAATTAACGAGTGCTAGTACGTCATTATGAGAAAATTTATTCTTTACTTAAAAAGAATAAAATTGTCTTCTGATTAACTTATCGAAGTAATTTTAATTTTTCGTTAATACGAAATATCATTAATTATATTATTGACATTTATTATACCTATTGTCAATTTATCAGTTATTATATACGACTTTCTAAGTTCACCGTGGACTGAATATGAGTTGATATGAACTCTTTTAGAAAATTTATATTAAATTTTAACTTTTATTGAAGACATTCAATGTGCCTGCAGTGTAATATTAATGTTATGTCGATATAGTTTTTGTAGAAAATAGTTTAGATAATTAAATTTTTGTAGAACTAAGTTAGATAATTAAATTATCTAAGCAATTCATCTGCATACACTATCATTAGTATATTTAAAAAAAGAAAGCAACATACCCATATGAATATGAAATATTTTCTTTATTAATGAATATGTGTAATATATATTACAAATAGTAATTCAATACAAAATATTCAAAATCGATAATACAAATAATTTTAGGCATACTTTACTAACAACTGATATCATTAGAAGTAGCATTTTCAAGTATAGATCTCACACTGAACTCACATTCTATTATTTTGAGTTCATTGTGAGGATTTATGAACTTAATATATAACTATTTATTTTGAGATATTGTAAAACTTTTATTGCATTTTTTATTTGATGAATTTAAAGTTGTAATGTATCTTTAGTTAGGAAATGCAATTTGAGATGTCTATGGGAGACGAATTGGATTGATTACATGAGTTTTGTATGTTTTCTTGATTTGAGATAAATGATGAATGCTTTGATGTGAGTAAATGTTATTTGAAGATGATTCTTTTGATGAGAAGAATGTTTTATGTCTTCATTTGAGTTATACCATTTGAAATAGAAATAAGTTACGAAATAGGTACCATGATAGTCTTACAAGCTTATAATATATATTCTAAGGATTTAGAATGCATATAAAAAATTTGTAACTATTATCATGTGTAGACTCCATAGGCAAGGGTGTGATATTTATATTTACTTAAATATTCTTCTACCTAAAATATTTAGTATTAGTTTAGAATAAAAATATTACTAATAAAAAAATCAAGTTTATATATATGGACTCCATGCCATGAACAACATAATTTTAATTATAATTTTTATAACAATTAATTAATCATAAAAAAGTACTATTTAATTTTACTAATAATAATTAGAAAAATGAGAAAAAATAATTAGAACTATACTAGTTTGTAATATTGAATTATGTTAGGAAATTAATTCAAACTTTACCTTGATTTTACTGAATTAATTAAGCTCAATTTTAATTTTATTTTATTATTAAAATTATCTTTTAAGCTTTTTAAACGTATAATATTTTTAAGTGAAAATAAAAATGACCAAAAAATTATGAAATACATATTCAAGTGTGATTTAAATTCATAGGATTTGTATGTTTGACTCAAAATCGAATAAAAAAATAATTTAAAATAACATTTTTTATTTATTATGTATATATATAAAATGAACAAAATAATTAAATATTCGTGGATATTGTTGCAGATGTCCATGAATACTCCGTCGTAGCAAAATTTTCCTAAACCCATTGTAAAATTTCAAATTCCTTAAAAGTTCTATCAAATCCGTTGTGTAGCAATAAATTTACAGGTTTGCTGGTGGAATTTTGTACTTGATTTTGATCTGATGTAATTCCTTTGTATTAAATATTTCATTTTATGGGTGTCATTTAGAGATGGCAACTGATCAAAACTAACTTGGATACTACACTGTAAGAAAATGTAGTTACAGCGACGCTACTTTTAGCGACGTTAAGATGTTCATTGCTAAAACAACCTTTTAGCGATGACAATGACAATGTTGTCGCTAAAAGCTATACGAAAAATAAAAAATTAAAAAACGTAAGAAATAATTACTTTTAGCGATGATATAATATGTCGTCGTTAAAAGAGCTTAAAGCGAAGACAAATTGTCGTTGCCAAAAGTTAATGAATTAAAAAAATAAAAAATAAATACCTATGGCGACGAGAAAATGTGTCGTCATCGAAATCACATTTGGCGATGACACATTCGCGTCGCCAAAAGTCAATAAAATAAAAAAAATAAAAAATTAATACTTTTTGCGACGACAACACCTCTCGTCGCCTAAAGAACTTTTAGGGACGACAAATTGTCGTCGCCAAAAGTTTTTTAGGCGACGAAAATATATCGTCGCCAAAAGTTAATAAAATTAAAAAAATAAAAAATAAATATCTTTGGCGACGACAATAGGTGTCGTTGCCTAAATCACATTTGACGACGACTATATATCGTCGCCAAAAATTAATAAATTAAAAAAATAAAAAAATAAATACTTTTGGCGACGATAGAATGTATCATCGCCTAAAGTCCTTTTGGCGACGACAAATTATCGTTGCTAAAAGTTACTAAAGTAAAAAAAATAAAAAATAAATATATGTGACGACGACACACGTTGTTGTCGCTAAAAGTTAGACATGTGAAATATGATTCGCAGACGAAAAAAAATCAAGATTTGAATAAAATATGACAAATTATTAGTGTGAGAGAGAGAACAACAAAACGGTAGAAAGAAGAGAGGGAAGGGAGAGAATAGCCAAAAATCCAGGGCTCAGTCCCTATTTATAAACTTAAGAACAAAATTATTATTTTGTCCTTAAGTTTTCTTAAGGAGAAGCTTCTAGAATGAGAACAAAATCATCTTTTTGCGCTGATTCGATCGAACGAAGGAGTTCGTTTGAACGAACCAGCACTTCGACTGAACGAGAGACCCCTTCGATCGAACAAAGTCTAATTTGATCGAACAAATTTTTCTATTCATTCGAACAAATATAAGGCCATAAATTTTTCAGGGAGTCTCGAAATTGTCGGTCAAACGAACTAGGCCATTCGATCGATTGAACCTGTCAAAATAAAAATTCTCATTTGAGTCCTCTCTCAAATTAAAATCCAACAATGAGGTCCTTAAGTTTACACTCTCAACACTTTCTAACTAATTAATTCTCAAGAATAAGTCCCAAAACTGCATTGACATGCTATCGAAATTTGTGATAAATACAAATACATGAACAGAAAATGTATAAAATTATAAATATACCTTCAGGGCTGAAACACGGGGCTCACACACGAATTAGGGTATAACATGTCCCATTTATTCTTGGATTATGTTACCTTTTAATCATTTATAAGTATAACCATAGACACATGTTCTCCTTTCATTGGTTCTCTTTAAAAGTTTATTACATAAATCACGAGACATGATTGTCATGGAGATAGTACTTATTCACATGTATAAATGAATATTTCTTATTGATGATGGGGTCGGATGGCCAAAACAGGACAACCTTAGGTCTCAAAGATATGTTATGACTCTTGCATAGTTATGTGAAGAGTATAGCTGATCCCAGAAAGAAATAGAAGGTCTCAGATGACAGATACAACAACAAGTCTTGAGTATATGTTTTCTGTGAATAATTCAACACGTTTCCTCATAATATTTGACCTTGAATGCTGATGTGATCCAGAGGTTTCCACTAAGTGTCATACAAAGAGGTCTTAAAATGTTATTGTATAATGAACTCGGGGAAATAAATATCGCTGAATAATGGGCTAGCTTGAGCCTTTGGATTGAGTTTCGATAAATTACTCAAACAAATATAAATATAAATTATAAATAAAAATTTTATTTTATAATATTTTATACTAATATTTTTAAATTTAATTTCTAAAAAATTTATAATTCAAATTTTAAAAATTAAATTTAAAATATTTTTATTTTAGATTCATAAAAATTTATGAATTTATTTTTATTTTATAATTTAAATTTTATTTATAATTTTATATTTATATTTAATAAAATTTTTAAAAATACTTATAAATATAAAATTATGAAATAAATTTATTTAAAGTATAAAGTATAACATCCTATTTATAGAGAGCGAAAAGTGATGTCAGGACATGAGGTTTGAGAAAGGAATAGCTCGTGATAGACTTCAAAATGGCTGAAGAGTAGGATTAAGTCCAATATCGAAATGAAGAGAAAGTTATTAAGTTATATATATGAAAATAGAGCCAAGTTGTTAATGAAATTTTTTGGATGTATTGTTAAGAACAAAATAGTAAGATCTCATAGATTGAATCAAAAGTAGACAATATCATCGACAATATTGAGTTAGGTTTTATAATGTGATATTAGAGTCAACTCTTCTCTAATATGATAAAGAACTCAAGGACAAGCTAAATAATGAGATCAGAGACAAGTTAAGCAGAAATTGGTGGGCTTGTAATATCCTCGATCTTAGATAATAAGGAGTGACATTGGGACATTCGATTTGAGTAAGAAGCGACTCCTAACAGATTTCAAGATGGTTAAGGAAAAGATTGAGTTCCACAGCAAAATATGATAAGAGGTTACTGGATTATATTTGTGAAAATAGAATCAAGTTGTTAATGAGACTTTTTAGGATAGGTTTGGGTTCATTGCTAAAAATAAAATCATGAGATCTTATAAATTGGATTAAAATAAATAATATCATAGATAATGTTGAGTCAAATCTTACATAAAGTATTATAGCCATTCAATAATTTAAATAAAATATTTAAATTATTTTATTTAATGTTTATAATCGAAAATAAAATAAATTTTTTATAAATTTCAATTACAAAATAAAAATAAAATCATAAATTTTTATGAATATAAAATAAAATATTTTAACTTTAATTTTTAAAATTAAATTATAAATTATTTTAGTGTAAAGTATTATACAATAAAAAAATTTAATTTATAATTTTATATTTATATTTGTTAAATTTTTAAAAATATTTATGAATATAAAATTATAAATTAAATTTTTTATAGTATAAAGTATTATAGTAGTTTAATAATTTAAATAAAAAATTTAAATTATTTTTTATTTAATTTTTAAAAATAAAATAAATTATATAAATTTGAATTATGAAATAAAAATAAATTTATAAATTTTTATGAATATAAAATAAAAATATTTTAAATTTAAATTTTGAAAGATAAATTTATAAATTCTTTTAGTGTAAAGGATTATAAAATAAAGTCTTAAAATTATAAATTAAATTTAAAATATTTTTAAAAATTTTTTAATTATTTTATTGGAGGGGATTATATATTAAAAATTAAAGACTTATAGACAACAATTGAAAATTCACATGATAAAATGTGTATTTTTATTGGGTTTATGTCATCTCTCTAAATTATAAGTGATATTTATTACTAATATTATGATAAATAAATATTTAATATTTTAAAAAATAATAAAAAAATTATTTTAAATTTTTTGATAAAAAATATTTATTATTTAAAAAATTATAAAAAATATTTATCATTTTCGCCTCTCTCTCTCTCTCTCTCTTTCTCTCTCTCTCTCTCTGTATGTGTGTGTGTGTGGGCGCGCGCGTGTGTTTTAAAAGTATGAATGTATGATAATATGAACGAGGAGTTATCGTTGGTTGTTGAAATTCAGTAGCAACGAAGGACAAAGATATGCGTTAATGCGTATGACTCTCTGCTTGTTTTTGTCGGAATTATGGTAATTTCTTGGAAGCTTCGCTGGAAAGATCGAAAGAGACATTAGGGACTGTTCTGGAAGATTCTTTCTTCGGTTTATGAGCCTTCTCTTTGAAAATTTTATGTAGGACTATATTTATCTAAACTTTTGATTACAGATGCATTTTTTATAAAATTTAATAATTGTTAATTTATTATAATTAATAATTATAATGAGAGAAAATTTATAACATATAACACTATTATTGGATAATTTTATTGCCTCCATAGTAGTGGGGGATGCTTTTCACATTAAGGTTATGATACAATTGACTATACAACAGTCTATCTTTTTTTTTTAATAATTTTTAAAATTTTTTATTGTAACTTTTAACTTAAAATAAGAATTGTTTGTACAATTCATTAACCCTAGGGCTAATTCTTGACTTTATGCATCGAGAAATAAGGGTTAATTTGATATTTTTACATAATCTAAATATTTTTAAAACACTCTCTTCTTTTTAAAAAAATTGATTAGAGAAAAAATACATGAATTTTTTAAAAAATTATTAAAGCTGTTAAATAGGCCAACGGTTCATAAGTTGATTCGCTTAACCTACTATATGTTGACATGGAAGGAATTTCGATGAATAACAAAATAGATCTCCGAGCCAAGCACTGAAAAAAAAAAATTCTCAAAGTTTATTTAATATGTATTATTGTTTCTTGTTAAGGTTAAGCTCAAAAATGTCTTTAAAAAATGGTTTTCATATATTATCAAAAATGGTTTATCATAAAAAGGTTTTTCATTTCAAAATATCCTTAAAAGGACTTTAATAACATTCTTAAAGACCCCGTGTTTTTAAACATGAAAAAACCGTGCTTCAAAAACTTATGTTCTTCAAAGTTAGAAGGATTCGGGCGAAGGAATGAGTCCCTTCGGTTGAATGAATCTGTCTGGTTCAATTCGGGCGTACGAATATAGTCATTCGGGGGAACGAATGGAACTATTTGGGCGAACGAACTTGGGTTCGGGCGACCGAAAAAGAGACAAAAAGTTTAAATTCTTTCGGGTGAAGGTTCGGGCGAACGTCCTTCAAACGAAGCCTATTCGGGTGAACGAATGGAGAATTCGATCGACCGAACTTGAGCAGTTTTCATAAATAACGGCTAGTTTTCACTGTGCAACGGCTACTTTTTCTCAAAAACTATAAATATAGCCTTGTTTGCACGTTTTCAAGTCTTGGACACTCTCATATTCACTGTTACATTGCTTTTAGATCATTTGAGCTTCATAGTTTCATATTCTTGTTCTTGAGAGAGAAAGAGAGCCTCATTGTATTATTTTTTATTGTGATTCAAGAAGATTAAATCTTCTATTCTTCTCTCTTCTTGTATTTACACTATCTTGTACGAAGAAAAGAGGTGTTCTTTTCTTGGGATTAGTTTGTGTTGTAAAAAAAAAAATCACTTGGGATAGTGATTGTGTTGTAAGGTTGGGAGGTGAACCCGTAAAATCTCCGGTTTGTAAAACTAAGCCTTGGTTGAGAAGGCTTGTGTTAGT
>JAVXUL010145280.1:0-13306 GCA_035590515.1 Trichilia minutiflora
TACCATCATCCTAAAATATCAATTTCCAAAATCTTAGTGTTTTAATTTATATTTAATTTCTATTTGGTAATTTCTTTCTTTAAAATTAATCCATCATATATTTTACCTTTGCTATTGGACTTTTGTTACTGGACCTTGGCTTAGATATAGCCCAATTGGACTCTTGGCAAAAACGCTCCCTATGGATACGACACTTGGACTCACTAAACTATACTATAACAAGACTACCTATACTTCGGTATAAAATTTATTTGAGATCAGATTCCTTGACTTTTTATTTCTTTCTGTCAGACGGGACAGGAATCTTCATACGAGGAGCCATAGAGAGAGAGAGAGAGAGGATGAAAGTGATAATTTTAGATTTGTGAAATAGCCATTTGAGAGAGAGAGAGATGAAAGTGTCGATTTTAAAGGTCTTGTAAAGAGAAAACAATGGAGAAAAAGTTTTGAATTTAAAGAAACTGTGGGAAGACCAAGCGTTATAGCGATTTTTAAATCCCAAAAGTTGTGTTCAAACTCAAAACAGCATCGTTTTGAGGTTTAATCGGGTAAATATGTCAATATCTTTTAACGAATATCGATACATTTTGATGTTTCTGTCTCTTATACATCATAAAGGTATCGATACGTTTTAAGAACATATCGATATATTGAATTGCAAAACTCTGTATCTCTGTCTCAAAGGTGTCGATACCTTTAGAAAAGATATCGATACATTGAGTCATTATATCTGCACGTTTTAAGAGTATCGATACGTTAATAAAATGTGTCGATACGATGGAAGGGGGTATCGATATGAGAAAGAATTTTTAAGCAAAAAATTATACAGAAACTAACAAATATCAATACACATATTTATCAAACACATAACATATTGATATAGAGACTAAACCAATCAAGGAAGATAATAAAATATGGTTAATCAACACACATCATTCTAAGATTATTTCTCAAATTGCAGAATCGAGTTTTATCCAAAGGTTTTATGAAAATATCTGCTAGTTGATTTTCAGTGTTTATGTACTTAATACACACATCATTCTTTTAAACATGATCACGGATAAAATGATGTCGAATTTCAATATTCTTGTTACGTGATGATGTACTGGATTCTTTGTGAGGTTAATGGAACTAATGTTATCACACATAATAGGAATCCTATCTATATGCATGCCATAGTCAATCAATTGATGCTTGATCCATAAAAGTTATGCACAATAACTACTTACAGAGATGTACTCAGCCTCGGTGGTTGATAAAGCAACAAAATTTTACTTTTTACTCACCCATATAACTAATTCATTCCTGAAGAAATGACATGTACTGCTCGTGCTTTTCCTATCAATCTTACAACCTTCAAAGTCTGCATCCGAAAAACCTTTTGGATTAAATGAACCATCCTTGGGATAAAACAATCCCAAGTTAGGTGTGGTTCTAAGGTATCGAAAAATTCTTTTCACAGCACTCAAATGAGATTCTTTAGGGTTTGACTGGAATCGAGCACAAACACATACACTATATAAGATGTCTAGTCTAGATGCAGTGAGATACAATAATGATCCTATCATGCCTCTATAAAGCTTAAGGTCAACACCCTTGCCTTGCTCATCTTTATCCAAAGAGGTGGATGAACTCATAGGTGTATCCACATATTTATCATCTAGAAGTTCGAATTTCTTCACAAGATCTTTAACATATTTTGATTGGGAGATGTAGATTCCATCCAAAGTTTGTTTAATTTGTAATCCCAAAAAGAAGTTTAATTCTTCCATCATACTCATTTCTTATTAACTTTGAAAATTCTTCATAAAGTGAATAATTTGTGCTTCCAAAAATTATATCGTCAATATACACTTGAATAATAAGTATGTCATTATCTTTTATTTTAATAAAAAGTGTTTTATTAACACTCCCCCTGTCAAAATCATTTTTCATTAGAAATTTACTAAATCTTTTATACTAAGCTCTAGGAGCTTGTTTCAAATCATAGAGAGCTTTAGTTCATTTGTAAACATGGTTTGAAAATTTTTGATTTTCAAAACCGGGAGGTTGCTTAACATAAACTTTTTCATTTAGAAAACCATTTAAGAAAGCACTTTTCACATCCATTTGAAAATGTTTAAAATTTTTAAAACAAGCAAAGGCTAAAAGAATTTGAATGGCTTCTAGTCTAGCTACGGGAGCATAAGTCTCATCATAGTTTATCCCTTCCTCTTAACTATAGCCTTAAGCAACAAGCCTAGCTTTATTTCTAACAATGTTTTTATATTCATCTAGTTTATTTCTAAACACCCACTTGGTGCCTATGATGGAATGATCATGAGGTCTATGAACTAAGTCCCAAACTTAGTTCCTTTGAACTGATTTAGTTCTTCTTTCATAGTCATTATCCAATCCTCATCCATTAATGCATCATCTATTTTACTTGGCTTTAAGTGAGACACAAAAGTAAGGTTTTGCATTTTCTCAAGATTTTAAGGAGCCTCTCTTGATACTTTCTTAGTTTTGATTCTTTAAGAGGGATCACTAATGATCAACTCTTTAGGATAGTGAGATGCATACTTTCAAGCCTTTAGAAGTTCCCTAGAATGAGTTTCTACATGCTCTTCATGCTTCTCATTTGGATTCTCATTCAACCTCAAATCATTCATCTTATTTCTCATATCTATCTTATCAATCTTCTCCTTAGAAAACATTTTTATCACATCAGGTTCTAACTCATCAAAAGTAATATATATAGATTCTTTCAAAACCTGAGTTCTTTTGTTATATACTCTATATGCTTTGCTCTTAGAAGAATAACCCAAAAATATACCCACATCTGACTTAGGCTCAAATTTTTCAATATTGTCTTTGGTGTTAAGAATGTAACAAGTGCATCCAAAGACTATAAAGTGTTTGATATTAGGTTTTCTTTGATAGATCAACTCATATAGAGTTTTACCTAAGAATTTCCTTATCAAAACTATATTGAAAGTGTGACATGCTGTGTTTATCGCCTCAGCCCAAAAGTATTAAGGTAGCTCGTACTTATTGAGAATGGTTCTACCCATCTCTTGCAATATTCTATTCTTTCTCTCATCTATCCTATTTTGTTGTGGTGTTCTAGGTGCCGAGAAATTATGTGTGACCCCATTCTCATCATAAAATAACTCAAAGTCTTGGTTTACAAATTCTCCACCTTGGTCACTCCTAATCTTAACCAAATAATAACCAAGCTCATTTTGAATCCTCTTAGAAAACTTTCTAAATGCATCAAATGTGTCACTCTTGTTCTCTAAGAAGAATACCCAGTTGAACCTAGAATAGTCATCCACAATGATATATGCATAATACTTTTCACCAAGTGATGCAATTCTATTTATACTGAAAAGGTCTATATGAATGAGTTTGAGAGGTTTGGATGTGGAAATGTCATTCTTGAGTTTAAATGAACTCTTAACTTGTTTACCTCTTTGACATGGTCCACATGTCTTATCCTTAGAAAACTTGAAGTTAGGAAGGCCTTCTAACATGTCATGCTTTGATAATTTTCTAATGAGGTTCATACTATAATGCCTTAGCCTTCTATGCCACAACCAAGAATCATCACTTAATACTTACAAGCATATAGAAGATTTATTATCAATTTTATCTAGCTCAATGACATACACATCTCCCGTCCTAGAAGCATGTAAAATTTTATTCTTATCATCATGAAAAATATCCCATACATCTTTAAGAAATATGACATTATACCCAACATCACATAATTGAGAAATACTTAGCAAATTATATCTCAAGCCATCCACTAGCAAAACATCTAAAATTTTAACTTTGCTTACCTCAATGATGCCAATGCCAATAACTTTGTCTCTGCTGCTATCTCCAAAAATTATATCCTTTCCTTTCTTCTTTGTGAGTTGCACGGATAACTCTTTGTTTTCAGTCATGTGCCTTGAGCAGCCACTGTCAAAGAACCACTTGGCTTTCTTGGATAAGCTTCTTATTTTTTGTTATTGCAAGATGATCAATTATTTACTTTGGTACCTGATTAGTTGATATTTATAAATATTTCTTGACTTATATTTTGCTTGTTTTTGAGTTAATATATGATGTCTTAATAAGTTCTTACTTATTTTTATGTTGTAGGATCAAATTCCCAAAAGTTGAGAAAACGAGTATTTTAGATCATATCTGTGCAGTTTTTGTGTATCAGCCATAACTCCTTATAGAAATTTTGATGATTCAAGTTACGTTGGAAATATAACTCAAAGATATACAACTTTTATGAAGATATCATGATCATTTAAAGTCATTAAAGACATGAATCAAAGGTTTAAAGATGACAGACAGGCAAAAACAAGATGCAGAACGTCATCCCCAAAATAGCAATTTGGCGCTGCAATGCCAAGTCCCTGACTTTAGGCAGCAAAAAAGACACCAATCTAGCACTGCAGTGCCAGACCTAAGGCTGCACCAGTTACAGTATCGAATTCGTAAAATATATATTTTTTTACATTTTTGGACTCCTAATACATCCGAGTTAAAGGGACTTTTGGTAGACTTTTGGGGATTAAGAAACACAAGGAAACAACAAACCACTCGAATTCAACTTTGGATCGAAGACACACAACATTGAAAACTAGCAATCAAGAGTTTCATCTTCTCTTCTTTGTATTCTTTTTCTTGTTTGTGAAAACCATGATTGTTGTTGGATTCTTGTGGATTTCATTGAAACCATACTTGGCCAATTCTTTTGATCTAGAGTATTGATGTAGTTTATTGAGATCTCCATATTAAATGCTATAAGTTATTTATTTTATTGACTGAAGTTGTTTATTTGTTTTATTCTGAGTTTAATGCTTTCATATTCAGTAGCCATGAATTGATTGATGTTTAAATTTGATCCATATACTTAGGAGAGTAGGGATTAAATTAGTTAATGAACAAAGCAACTTGATTTCTCAATTTGTTGGAAAACAATTGAACATCTAGAAAACTCATAGAATAGACTAGGTTTTAATGCGTTTTTAGATTTAATATGTATTAAGGATATTACATTTGAGTCTTGAAACAGAATCGCTTATCTCGAGAAAGAGAGTGAATATTAGAATTCTCATTTTATAAACAATCAATTGGTATCGGATTTAAGAAGAATTTGACATAGAGTAGATCATAAATGAAATCAGTACTCCAGAATCATATCGCTTTGATACTAGTTTGTGAAAGTTTGCCATTATTGATAGTTTTTCTATTTTTCTTCATTTAATTTAATTTCAAGCAGACAATTAAATTCTTAATCTTCATCTAGATAAAATTAAGAGTTAATTCATTCGTAGGAATTGTCAGAAGTTTAATTACTTCATTGAGGATACAATACCCTACTTACCTAGCATTATCACTTGACACCGTACACTTGCGATAAAATTTGTATGTTATATTTTATGTGAAATAATGGGCATTATGATAAATTCTTCATGAGATTTTTAGCATGATGTCGTATATAGATCATGCATTAGAAGGTAAGATACCTTGAATTTTATTTTTGGATGAAGGTGTGTGATATAGAATATGAGTCTATAAGAAATAATTGAATTTTTGACCCCAAAATTATCTCTAATTGAGAAAATTTTTTTATCATTTTTGTTGAAGTCGAAGAAAGCTTTCTATTGATATATTATGGGTTCCAAGCAAATATCGAGATTCAAAGTTATGACCATTTAAAGTGGTAGTCCTCAGAAGAAGAAGTAAAGGCAAAGGTATCTATACCTTTGGAGAAAGGTATCGATACGTTATTAGACAAGGGTATCGACACCTTTGTAATAGAGGAATGCGTATTTGTGATAAAACGTATCGATATATTAAGGAAGGTATCGATATCCTGTAAGCATTGTAAACAGTGAAAAAGCCAATACCTTTGGACGAATTACATTGTATTTTTGGAAGGATATTTTCGTCTTTTCACAACCTCTATATATGCAGATGAGGGGATCGTCTTTTCCATTTTCCTCTTTCTCTTCTTAGTCGACAGAAACTCTTTCTCCCTCACTCTCGAAATGGATCTCAACCATTTCTCAATCAAACTCCACCATTTCAATTCCTATAAATTAAGAATCAACACCAGAACTCAGAAACCTCCTCTGATCAGAGTTTTACTCATTGGTTTGAGAGGAATTACAAAGGGGGATTGTGGTGAACAGTAGCCGAATAGATAAATTTAAGTCAAAAAGGGACTCAGAGCTCGCATACTAATTTGGATAAGCCTATTTTTCAATATATTTGTAACATCCCCGTCCGATGAGGGCAGGAAGTGGCTTCAAGGTGAGGTGCCTGAGCAAGAAGTGACTTCTGACAGGCTTCTAAGATGGCAGGGATAAACCAAATCCCACATCGGAATGGAAGAGAAAGTTGTTAGGCTATATATATAGAGTTGAAATCAAGTTGTCAACAAGGCCTTTTGGGATGGATGATGATTTAACTCCAAGAACTACGCAGTTAAACATGCTTGGATGAGAGCAATACCAAGATGGATGACTTCTTGGGAAGTCCTCAATAACTTATTCTAAGAACAAAACCATGAGGCTCCAAGGGTTGGGCCAAAATGGATAATATTATTGACAGACTTGAACCAGGTGTTACAATTGATATCAGAGCCAACTCTCCTCCAGTACGATGGTGGTAGTTCGGGGATGAACCAGGTAGAAGTTGGTGGGCCTGTAACATCCCGGTCCGATAAAGACGGGAAGTGACATCAGGACGAGGTGCCTGAGTAAGGAGTGGCTTCTGACAGGCTTCTAGGATGGCAGGGATGAACCAAATCCCACATCAAAATTAGAGAGAAAGTTGTTGAGCTATATATGTAGAGTTGAAACCAAGTTATCAATAAGATCTTTTGAGATGGGTGGTGGTTTAACTCCAAGAACTATGCAGTTAAGCGTGCTTGGACGAGAGCAGTACCAAGATGGGTGATCTCTTAGGAAGCCCTCAATAACCCATTCCAACAACAAAACCATGAGGCCCCAAGAGTTGGATCAAAGCAAACAATATTATTAACAGACTTGAACCAGGTGTTACAATATCTCTTTAGGTTAAGCTATCATTTCACATAAATTTAGAAGTAGATAACTTAGAGTACTATTTATCTAACTCTAGAAATTGAAGGTTTCCTGTATTATCATGTGGGATGATAAATTAGATGGTTTTTATATCCATTAAGGTTGAAATTGATGAGAAAACTTGAATATGAAACAGAGTCATAATTGTAAGCTAGATGTTAGTTAGAGAGTAGAGAGAGAAAGAGAGAGTATGAGAGTGGTATGATCATACACGCACATTATTGATAGATTATTGAATCTGTATTTATATATGTATCCAGACAGGACAGTTGAGATTAAAGGATCTCTATCGCGAAGAGGATATCCCAAGAGTGATTTTTCACCCTAGTAGAATGAGTGGATACACCTTTTTTCCTCGCTTCTTTATGTGTTTTTTAATTAAATGATTATATATTTTATACATTCCGAGATGATAGAACATAAAAATATGCGTATATATACATAACTGAAATGAGAAGGCATTGGAATTGATATTGTGTGATGGTCGGGTTGGCCCCTTACTTGTGATAGCATTAGGATTATAATAAATCCTTGGTTGTCATGGATGTGAGACTGGAAGCCTATTGTGCTTATGTTTTGATGATAACATGATGTTATAGATTTGAGGTCGAAGGCCATTTGAAATGATGTTTTATTCAAAGTTTTGTGATCAGGGCATAACTGACTATGTATAATGGCAGGGGTACCATGGTTGTTAGTTGACCTTGTATGCGACTATATTTTATTTCATTGATTTTGGCCTTGAGTGTCATGGATATATTGGTTTTAACCTTGTGAGTCATATTTTATGTTTTGATCTTGTGAGTCATAGATATTGATTTTAGAAATTGTGTACTATATTAGTGATTTCATATGGATGAGGATTAGCCATACAGCTCAGAGAGAGTGGATGAAATCCTATAGTCCCAGGGTGAGGATTGGTCATGCAACTCAGGGTAGAGCAAGTGGAATCCAATAGACTCAGGAATGTGGATTGTCTATGCAGTCCAAGATTGGATGGATGGAATCCAATATGTTCAGGCTATAGTATACTAGCCATATATTTACATGGGCACACATCCTCAACCAGGGTTGCGGATCAGTTATACAGCTCAGAGAGAGTGAATGGGATCTTATAGACCAATGAATCATAGGTGCATTTGTGTTATATTGACTTTTACAATCATGTGAATTATGTCACTTCACACTTGCTTGATTATTATGATTACGAGGGGTTTTCATAATCAATGTATGTTTTCATTTGTTTTATTGTTTTGTTGTCTACTCACTGAGTATTTTTTTCAAATATATACCCCTCACTCCCCTATATTAGGTTAAGAAAGTGGGGTATGATATAATATAGCTGAAGTGAGATTTCAACAAAATTTTTAGATAATCGACTTAAGTTTATGTATTATGGTCCATTGAACAAAAACAAATAATATATTACTCTTATTTCTGTATTTTGACTTGGTCAAGGATTTATTGTAATACTTACTTTTGAAGAATGTTTGTAATATGATGTATTGCATAGAAATGTAAGTGTTGAAATTTTATATAGTTTAACTGTATTAGAAAATCCTCCTTTTATATTGTTTATGAAATGAGTTTTGAAAACAGGTACTAATACCTTGCGTATTCTAGAATTGCATTCTAATTAATAGAATGTACTTTTGGGATTTGTCACGATTGTCACGTGATCAACTAGGATCAGGGTGTGACATTAGTTCTTTAAACCTTGTAAACATTGAGAATTCTCAAATTAATGCTAGCTCTGCGACATAAAAATTCCCATAATTAAGTCAGAAAACTATTATATTGAGGTGAAAATATATAATAGTATTAAGGTTCATAATTTAGAGTGTTTGGATTGTAAAGACGAAGGTCAATATGATTTCAAATGAACTAGATCAAAATCCTTTACAAGTAAAAATTTCACTCCCTTTTTATAGACACCGCTAACATAACTTTTAGGTATTCAATATTTGCCTTTCGAAGAATAGGATAATAGATAGTTTTTAAAAGGTTTCATATGCAATCCTCGTTTAATAAATTACCTTTTCATCATTTTTTTGTTCTGGCATTCTTTTAAAGATTAAAATATAAGTTGCGGCTTAACATGTAATGATATCCAGCAAGTTTAGTGTAGGTATGCAGTTTTGAGAATTGACACATATCCTCTTTCATAATTTTTCATTTTCATCTTTGATTTATTGTGATGATCAGGCAGCAAGCTTCAAAGCTAACTTACTTCTTTAGTTATTTTTGAATTGCCCACCTTGACTTCATGGTCAAGGTTTCCCCTTTTTGTTTAGTTCTCTCAGTTTTTTTCTACACAAAATTATTTTCAAATATTTTGGTATAACTATAAAAAGAGAATTGATTGTGGAGAATTAAAAAAAAATTATACTCAACTAATACGATCCCAAATTTTAGATTTTTGGAAATAAAGTCTTTTTAAAATTTTTTTAGAATATTAAATTATATAAAATATTCTTAATTTAATTTAATTTTAAAAAGTACGAGAACAAGAACAAAAACATCATATACCTAAAGACACTCTATGTGAAAAACTATATCAATTATCAAACGAATTTTAAAATGCTTTTTATCCTCTTATCATTTCTTAATTGAAGTCCTTCAGCATCCTTTGATGGACTAAAAATATACATACGACGATGGGCCTAACATTCATTTGTGTGTTTCACTTAAAAGCAATGGTATACCTGCATAGCCCAATGGAGGCATCAAATTTATGAATGCTTATTTGAATATTATTACTCTTGTAACTATAATAAATATTTGACCAATTCATCTTAATGATCTGCAAATATGACAAAATTTTGAACAGCAAGCATGTTGATGAAACCATTAAGATTGTTCAGTGAAGAAGTTATGTCAAAGGAGTTAGTATTAACGAAAGAAAAATATGGTTCTGTGAAAGGTTTTCATAATTTCCGCAAAGGATTTGTCTTGTCTCAGAAGGAAATCAAAGGAGCCGATTATATATGGTTATGATGTCAAAACCATATATCATTCTTTTAATCAAACTTAATTATTTTTTAAATAATATTAAATATTTAAACTTTTATCTTATAACATCTCTCTTAATAGTAGGTATTGTACAGTGTAGGTGTACTACATATTTTAAATTTCACACATTCAAACATCACTCAATTTATACACATCTTGCTAATGAGGTATCTTGCTAATGAGGTGATATGAGATCATAACACCCCAATGTCAGGCACATCTTCAACTTGAACATTCGTAAATTTTAGAGAAAGTAATTTATTTAAATTATTGCAAATTATCCAATGGGGCCTTTAAAACTTATAAAAATAGTTTTATTAACTTTATTTTAATCAATTTTTTTTATATTCTATGTTTAATATTTTAATTTTTTTATCCGAGACAATAACATTCACGAAAAGATGATAAACTCATCACTTAATAAATATTCAAGTCTTTATCTTAATTTAGAGTAAGATTTTTCTCTAAATAAAATTATTTAAGTACATTATCTTATTTTTCAGCTTACATTATAATTACATGAAACTAAAATTCAGGTAAATTTTTAATTCTAATATTAATATTTTTAAAAAAAATCCACTTTTTAGTCCTTACACAAAGGATCGTGTATGGCCCCTGAGCTATTGGGTGATGTGTGTGTGATACCATACCGTATATATTTAAGTCCTCATGATAAGACATGATCCTATGCTTTGTTGGGTTGTAAATAAATCAGTTATGCCCATAATTAGTGGACAGACATCATTACTTTTGGGCTTGTTAATGAATAATTGGCAGATGTAATTATCAATCAGAATTCTGTTTATTTCAGGAAAAAGTAGTATTAATCATTTCATTTTAGGTTAGCTTCTTGTCTAAACAAAATTAATAGCAAATAAAATTACTTATTTTTATTTATGTTTATTTAATATTAAATAATTTTATTTTATAATAATTGTAATTTTAAAGTTAAAAACTTTTCGATACTAAACAAAATTCAAGATAACGAGTGAAATTTCAAGATAAAGAATTTATATAATGGTATAATTTAAATAATATTTAGGGGATCAAAAAATAAATAAATTATTTATTTATATTTTTCGAGTTAATTGTTAGGTCTAAGACTCAATAATACCATGATCAGATTAAAATTATTTGTTAATAGATTTCATTAATTTAAATAACTATTTTTAAAATTCTTATAATTGTTTAATAGTTAATAATAAAATAAATAAATTGGTAACACGACGAACGCACAATTTTATTTGACGAACCTAATCATTGTTCACGAAATTCTTTCAATCTTTAATATTTCTAAGAAAACAATTATTTGATTTAAATTTAAATAATACAAAATAATTTAAATTTAAATATTCCATTAGGTTCAATGTCGGCAGCCAATAAATATAAAATAATAATCCATCATAGTAAATAAATATATTTTTTTAAAATTTTATCCCCTTAATAATGGAGTAACGTGATACGTTTATAATGAAATAATTAAGCAATTATTATTTTTTAAAAAATTAAAAATTTTGATAGTAATGTGCTGGATTGGAGGGTGGGGTTGCTACTTACGTATCATCCAATCATAGAATCATTAATTAAATAAATTGGAATCAATTAGAGTGCATAATAAAACAAGGCATTCATTTTAAGTTGTAGGAATTGGTTGTTTTTTTCTCATAATTGAAGTGTTTGGATCGATTTACGAGTATTTTGATTAATTTTAAAAAAAATTAGTACACTATCTCATCATCACATCATCACGACCTCCACTTAAATTATGTCTTTCGCGTTTTTATTTATTTGTTTTTAGATAAAGGAAACTTCATTAAACTTTGGTTTCGCGTTTTTATTTATTTATTTTTAGATAAAGGAAACTTCATTAAACTTTGGTTACATTTGGTGACTTACAATTATTGAGAATAAAAAGATATTAGATATTTTTCTAAATATTGTCCTAATGATAAGTTACAATTATTGAGAATAAAAAGATATTAGATATTTTTCTAAATATTGTCCTAATGATAAATTTCTATGTACATTTAAAATAAATTATTATTATTATTATTATTATTTTTATTTTATGAATGATACATTATTTTTAAGATTGGTAAAATTTAATAAGATATTTAAGTAAGTGTATAGTTGTAAATATTACCACTTAAATTGGTAATTTATTTTAATTTTATTTCACTATTAAAATATCATATACAAAAAATCTCATATCAAAAATAAAATTATTATTTTATCCTTATACTTTCATAGTAATTAATTATTGTTCTGTTAAAATATAATAGCTAGCCTGTTCAAAACAGATAAATATCTAGCTTCAACATCATATTGTAGACTTTGAAAGTTTTGTAGATACATTTTATATGAGCATTAATTTAGAAAGGGACCAGTAATAAATTATTTATGTAAAGAAGGAATGATTGTACCATATGTCCTTTTGTTTTCAATTCTTTTGTTATATTTTTTTAATAATATAAAAAATTCCAATCATATATTAAAATTTATAACAAAAATTTATGAAAAATAAAAATTGGAGAAAAGAAATAATTGAGTTAGAAATTATTTTAAAAAAAAAGGTTAAAAAATTTACAGTAAATCCATATATAAATACCATTATGGAAAGATTTTCTGAATTATTTATGCGAAACCAACATTTTAGTCCCTGAGTCATGGGAAATTGGGAATTATTCATAGCCCAATTGTTACTGCTTGCTTTGAGTCTTGCGTTTGTGCATTTTGCGAAGCAATTAATGCAAGTAGTAGACTTGAAAGTTTTTATTTTGTATAAATTCATCTTCCTTTTTGGTTTAGTGTGGAAAAATCCACATTAACAGTACCAATAGAATGGACTTACATTTACATCATTTAACTGCATCCACACTGGACCACACAACATTCTTTCTTGTTCTTCCTCCTCCTCCTCCGCTCATCCTAAAACTATTTCTCTAACTGAGGTAAACACAGATTGATATTAATACTTCACAAGAGAAACTTGATTAATGAAGTAAACACAGTTGCGAGAAATTTGAATAATGAATGAAAAACACACTTTTACAAAAATCCACCATCTTGGAATAGATTTACAACCAAACTACTTAAGCTCTCTCTTATACAACATCAATGTTCCTGCCTTTTGATGTGTCTACAGAAATCAAAACCCAATCTATGTACCCAGACAATAAAATAAAAAAGCAAACACA
>JAVXUL010145291.1:0-14530 GCA_035590515.1 Trichilia minutiflora
TATATATATATAAATTTAAAATTTTTAAAGTAAGTCCGTGTATCGACTCGTTTAGACTCGTTAGCTCACGGGTCAGATTAAGACCAATAAAATATTGATCCGTATAATAAATAAGTTGGTTTGGCTCGGTCTGTTTAAGTGTCGGTCCGTAACGAGCCAAGCCGAGTCGAACCGAGCCGGTAGTCTGTTTTGACAGGTCTAATTATGATGCGTTTTAAAAATGGTTTATTAGGTGTGAGAATGCAATTTCTTATATTGTATATTTGATCTAGAAATCTAATAATACACATTAATACTTCATTCTTTCATTCATATGTATCTTTGCAAATGAACCTCATATACTCATATATGGATTACTACCATGAGTCCCTTGTTCATGTGGATAAAAGACCAAAAGCACCTATTATATATCTTATATCGATTGAATTTTTTGGCTAAACATGTAGTATAAGAGGTTTAACTTCCTCACTTGATTATCAATTTTTCAAGTTGAGTTTTATCCATTTTTAAAACACATCAATTGGTTATCAAAACTTAAGTGCTCCTGGTAAATTAAATGCTCCTAGTGCTTTATACAGATGCTTTGGATAAAGCACGTGGATAACACTTGGAGCACTAAAGAACTTGGATAAGTGCCCCATCCAAGTGCCTATGGTATCAAAGCTTAAGATAATAAAGTGTAAAAAAGGGGCCCATGGTATCAAAACTTAAATGCCTTAAGTGCATCTACTGCTTTATAAGAATCCTATTCCTTGAATATATGGGCAATATGATAATTTCTTTTATTTATACGTATGTATGTTGCTGTACATTGCTCAGGCTTTATTCGATTTTGCTATTTGAAAATTATATTAATATGATGTTAAACGGTTCATTAATGAGAAAGAATTGAATTTTGACATCAAATTTGACTATGATTAGAAAGAAGTTTCTATCTTTTTTGTAAAGACCAAAGAAAGCTTTTCGTTGATATATTATGGGTTCCATAGGGATAATCGAATTAAAATTTATAATTATTAGAAGTGGTCATCTTCAGTTGATAGAAAAGAGAGGTAAGTATCGATACACGTGAGTGATAGCATCGATACTTAAAGCTGAAGGTCACAAGTATTGATACACTGTCAAAAAGTATCGATACTTGAACACGTAAGCTTTGTCACACTAAGCCCAGGAGTTGAAAGTATCAATACACAAAGAGAAGTATTAATACTTGCATATGAAGGTAACGTCACATTACGTCTAGAGTAGGAAGTATCGATACATGACTATAAAGTATCAATACTTTGATATCATAGTGAATAGTAGAGCCTGAGTATCGATATCCTTAAAAAAAATATATATCGATACTTCAATGCTACAATGAATAATGAAGGACCAAGTATCAATATATTACTAAGAAGGTATCGATACTTTGGGGGTCACTGTAGATAATAAAGCCAAATATCGATACTTAGAGATAAAGTATCGATATTTTGGGAAGTAAGGCGAACTTTGTAGATGGCTTTTGGGCAAGAGTACCTATATTTGAAGAGAAAAATATCGATAGTTAGATACATTGACAAAACTAGAACTCATTTTTGAGCCAAAGTATCGATACTTGGGGACGTATTGGATATTTTAATATGATTTTAGGGGATATTTTGATCATTTCAGAGCGCCACACACACACACACACACTCGAGACTCATCGTCTTCACTTTTCTTTCTCCCCCATCTATAACCCATTTCTCACTTAAACCTCCATCAATCTTCCTTGTTCATAGAATCACTTCAAGAATTAACATCAGAGCTTGAAAACACCATGTAATCGGAGTATTATCCGATAATTCAAGAGAAATTAAAAGAAAAGGATTTCGGATGAACAGTAACCAAGAGGTAAAATCAAACAAAGAAGGATCAATAGTTATCTACAAACTTGGATAAGCATACCCCTTAACTTATTTCTTTTATTTGAGTTTTCATTATGCATGAATCAGAACAAGAATGATTAAGATTTACTATTCTCAAAAATCTAAAATTTTGGTATAGTCTAATTTAAGATTGATAAATTAAGATGTTTAAATATGTTATAGTGTTGAGAAAGTTAGAAATAATCCTTTGATAAGTGAGAATGGTGGTAGTTAGAGGGTTGGTAGTGTAGAGAGAGAAAAAAAAGAGAGAGAGAATGAATTAATTGTCTAATGAATGGATAATAAGGATCACTATAATGGATATACTTGTAATCATGTGCATCATACATTTCATAGAATGATTATAATATATAAAAATGTTGTTAAATTATACATTCGTATGTATGTATGTTTATAGGCATAGGAGCTTTGATTAGAGGATCCCCGTAGCAAGAAGAACATCAGAAGAATGGTTCATCAACTCAGACTAGTAGGTGGATATCTTCTTCGTTTTCATTCCTCTTTTGAACATTATATAAAATATTTACATGTTTTCATATGCTTTAGAACAATGAAAAATAATTACATACATGTGTGTGTGTATAATTTATGATAGGAGATGATGATTATTTGATTGTATAGTGATTGGGAGGGTCTTTTGTTTGTCGTATATTAAAATAATGATGCTTATGATGATTATTGTGTATTCCTTGATATTTTTTATATTTTTATATGATTAAGGTTGGAGGCTGACTTGAATTGATTTCATTGATCATAAATATCTTATTTTGACATGGATTTTGATGATGAGATGTATATATTACATATGTATTATGACTTTGAAAATGTAAATATGGCTGGAAAGCCAAAGTTTTTATTTTGTTGTTGATATGGCCCTGAGTGCCATCTTTTCTAGATTTGACCTTGTATTCCATGGTTTTGCTTGATTTTTGAGCTTTGAGCTATTCTTCTTGATTTAGGTCATATGGACCGGTATTGAATATACTATTCGATGAGGTGAGTACTGTCTAATGTGTGAAAATCCGATAAATCATCGAGTATTTGATATAATGATATTTAGAAAGTTATTGTCTATAAGCTTTTTGATATAATGATATAATGACAAGGTGAAGATTTTTCTAGATATGAAAATCCAATAGGTTAGAAGGTAACTCTACGAGGTGAGAATTATCCCATGTAGAAAAATCCAATAAACTATAAAGTAGGTTATATTTCATTTTAAGATTTCATACTTGAAAATTTTATTTTGAGTAGAGAATGTACATCTATGTCACATGAAGCTTGGTGGCCTAATTTTAAATAATTATATTTTAATATGTTATTTATTTTCTTATTCACTCACTGAGTATTTCCCAATCCTCACCTCTCTTTTTTCTCCACATTTTGAGTTAAGTTTTTTAAGTGGTAAGTATTGTTGATTTATGTGAAGATTTGATTGTATTATCAGATACTGGACTCATATATATCTAAACATAAAAATTGGTCCACTGAAATTAAACATTTATTCGATCGAGTATGTATTTAGAATAATTTTCACTTTCGTTTCAATTGTATAGAAATCAGTTAATAGTGTGAATTTGATTTTTGTTTTATAGATGAATTAAGAATTTTAGAATAGATAAGAATCGTGATATTACTACAATTATTTTAAAAATAGGTTTTAAAATGCCTTATATATCCTTGGAATGTATTCTAATTAATAGAATTCATTTCTCAAGTTTGTGACAATTGTCACTTGGACCAATTCCTAAGATCGGGATGTGACACTTTATCTATGTTATAAAATGTGGGCAAGGGTATCAAAACGTAAGTGCTCTTGGTCTTTATCCTCGTGAATAAAGTGGTATATTGGCAAGGGATCTGTGGAATATGGACAAGAGACCCATAGTATCAACGCTTAAGTGTTAAGTGCTCCTAGAAAGTTTAAGTGCTCCTAGAGTATTATCCATATTATAAAGTGTGGATAATGTAAAATTCTAGTATGGTTTGTATTCTAAAACATCAAATATAAATTTGCATACTATAGATCTAGCTTTAAGTATAATATGAATACAATTTTAAGCTTGTTTGACAGCATATCTTATGTCCAAATTTTACTGCCCTTTAATCAATTTTTGAGCCTCTAGAGAATCAAAAATAGATTCTCCTCTATTAAGTGATGTCATTGGTTTCTTGTTTTCTCTTTTAGTTTTATTAGATTCAATCAAAAACCCTTAATTGAAGTTAGGTTTTTTAACAAAACCTATGATTTTCAACAATTAGAAACAACTTTTTATATAGAGGTTTAAATCACTTTTTAAGGATCTTAAATCACCTTTATTTGATGAAAATGGTAAAAAATTAATCACTATAAATATGGATGAAGGTGGCGGCAACAACGAGGAAGAAAACCCAATTTTTCACCTTTCTCTTATAAAAATAAAAACATAATTTTCTTTATATATTTTTTTAATTTAATTAACAATTAATTAAATTAATATTATGAAAATTATATTGTCAAATGTGGGGATAAAAATCATACACATCTCATATGTACCCACCATCCATTTGTTAACTAAGTGTAAGGCCAAGATTTTATCACTTGTCAACATCTCATTTGTTTAGATGGAAATGTTAACTTACATCATTCATACCATAATCACGCTTAAGTTAACCAATCAAATTACTTTAACTTAATATATTAAAGTGATGCATAAAATAAATAGGGAAAAATTGAGTCAATAACGGACAAGACTCAATAGGTTTATCGTAAAGCTGGTAATAAAAGATATAACTGAATTAAACTCTTTAATTCTTTTATTTAATTAATCTTCAATAAAATTAATTAAATATATCTACAAACCAATATTGACACCTATTATGCAATATGACCCTGGATTACAATGAAATAAAAAGCTTCAACAATAGACTTATGTAGAATATATTATATTTTTGATGATGCAATTGAGCTTAAATAATATTGATATTGATATTGAAGTATTAAACAAAATTGATGACTTGATGGATTATTCAATCTCTTGCAAAAATGAGTTGATTATGCAATATTTTTAAATTAATGATTAAGCTAAAATATGTGTGAATATTATAATGCTTAACTTGTCCTTAAGTTTATCTAAAATTGACCATATTACACTTACAATCCTCTTTGTCGAGAAAGGATTTGATTTGTAGGAAAATTGGACAAAGTATCGATATACAGGACAGTAAGTATTGATACATCAGAGGAAGTATCGATACTAGGGTAAAGCATATGCATGGCACTATTTATGTATCAATATATTAACGGAAAAGTATCTATACATATGGACGAAGTATCAATATATGACTATTAAGAATAGTACATATTGATACTCATGTGCAAAGAATGTCAAGGCAGAGCAAAAATTGATGAAGTATTGACATATGGAAATGAAAGTATCAATACATACATTGTATAAAGAAAGAAGTATCGATACTCTGAAGGGCAAGTATCGATACATTGACGGAACCAAAATTATTTGCGTAAAGAAGTATCGATACATGGAACTGCACCAGCAAAATATCAGCGAAGTATCGATACATAGACTAAAGGTATCAATACATGCACTATCTGCACACTGTAACGGCTAGTTTCAGAGCATTAAATACCACCATTAATGATAGATTCAAAGATCCATTGGAGCAAATCAATGTAGATATAAATACAATCAATTTTGCAGAGATAATAAAGGTTGTTGAAAGAGTTACTCATAGCAAGTTATCAAAAATATTCTCTGTTAGTCAATTTTTATTTCTCTGCCTTTCACCTGTAGTAACTCTAGTGAGAAAAAAGTTAGAGGTTATTGCAAACTTATTCTGTTTGAGAAATTTTTCTTGTAATACTCTAATTTTATCAGATTTAGTATTGGGTTTCTCTTCACCCATCATAAGGAAGAGTTGTACTGGATTGCACTTCACCCGATTCAAAGAAGTTGTACTTGTTGGTTGCCCTTCACCGTTTAAGAAGGAATTGTATCTGGGTTTCTCTTGACCCATAAAAATAAAGAATTAGTTATCCTCGGTATGACCGAATTCATCCGAAGAGAGTGAACATAAATTTGTAACCGAACCACTATAAAAATCATCTGTACATATTTTTTTTCTTCATTTACATACTGCATTTAACTCACATTGTTCATTGTGCCTATTGCATTCACTTTCATGAAATGTTTTATTTTTGCCTAAATAGTTTAAAAATCCAATTTACCTCCTTCTTGGGTTATACCATCTGGGCCTTCAATTGGTATCAGAGTCACACTCACTGCATTTAGGACTAACATCTTATGAGGAGTAGATCACATAATGGCATCTAGCAATATCCCCTCATAAATCATCAAAGGTCAGTCTACTCATAGACCACCCTTCTTTGATGGCACAGATTACGCATACTGGAAGAAACTTATGCAAATCTACGTTAATACTCTAAACTTTGACATCATCACCACTATAGAGAATGGGTACTCTCAACCCTTTATTATAGATGAAAACACTAGAGAGAGAAAGCCTAAACCCAAATGGGATTAGACTCAGGAAGATAAAAACCTCTTTCAGCTCAATGACAGAGCTATGAACATCATATATTATGCATTAGATAGGAAAGAATACAACAGTGTCTAGGTGTGACACAATTAAGGCCATTTGGGACACTTTAGAAGTTATACATGAGAGAACTAGTAAAGTCAAAGACTCTAAAATCAACATGCTCGTATATGTCTATAAATTATTCAGGATGAAACCTCATGAAAGCATAAAAGACATATACAGACGCTTTACTAATATCACAAATGGTCTGAATTCTTTAGGCAAGATCTATTTAAACGTAGATCTTGTTACGAAGACACTGAGAAGTTTGTCAAGATCATGGGAAGCTAAAGAGCTTAACACCTTACCTCTAGAAGAATTACTTGGGTTATTGATGACATATGAAATGGAAGCAATCTGTAATGAGGAAAATGACAGGGAGCAAGGGAAGAGAAATGTAGTGCTGAAAAGCACAAAGCAAACTGAAGATAAGGAAGGTAGCAGTGAAGAATCAGAAGATAAGGAAATAATATTAATGGCTAAAAAATTTAAAAGATTCTTAAACAAAGACAGACGAAGAGGAAAAATTCAGAGAAGAAAGGAATTCAAGAAGGATGACATAACAGAAAAATTCAAGAAGAATAAAGAAAAGGAGAAGGAGATTATCTATTATGAGTGTAAGAAACCTAGACACACCAGACCAGATTGTCCCCAGAAAGGTAGAGCAAGGATAAAAAGAAGAAAAAGGCTATTAAGGTAACCTAGGATGAATTAACAAGTGATGAGAACTCATTTGCATCATCAGAAGATGAGCAAGTAAATTTTTGTCTAATGGAAAAAATCGACGATGAGGTAAATTCTCCAAAATCTTCTTCATATTATGATTCATGTTTTAGCCATGACAGTGAGAAATTGCATGATGATTTAACTAAATTATATGAAAAGCTTAGGATGGATTTTTGAAAAACTGTACATGAAATACAAAAATGTTAAAAAGACAAACACACTTTTGACTAAAGAAATTGAGTGTCTGAAAAAGAAAGAAAATGAGTATAAATGTGAAGAAGAATTAAACAAACTGAGAACAGAGAATAAAATATTAAGTGACAAAGTTCTTGATATGAAGAGATTATTAGCCAAATTCACCTCTAGAATGAAAGCTTTAGATAGACTACTAGGAAGTCAAAGGTTAGTTTTTGATAAAGATGGGATTGGTGATAGACATAGAATAAAACAGAAGACTTACTTGAATTATTTTGTAAAATCTTTCAAAATGGTAAGCTCTTTTATAACTTGTCACTACTACTCTAGGAAAAGACATTATAACAACTCATATCCATTTAAGAAAAATACCTATAGGGGACCTAAAATGAGTTGGGTACCTAAAGGAACAATTTTAAAAAAGAATGAGGTTGCTCGTGTAACATTGGTTTCGAAGGTCAAAGCTAACCTCTATGGCCCCAAAGTCAAATGGGTACCAAAATAAACTAGTTTTATTTTTGTAGGGACATCATGTGAAGAGCTCTAAAAGTGACAGAAGATGGTTTTTGGATAGTGGTTGCTCAAGACACATAACAGGAGATCGAGTTTAATTTCAAGCTCTCCGTAAAAGGAAAAGAAAAGATGTCACTTTTGGAGACAATGGTAAGGTAAGAATTCTTGGTATTGGATCTATTAAAGTAAATAATATTTGCATAAATGATTTACTATTTGTTGATGGATTAAAATATAATCTGCTAAGCATATCTCGGTTGTGTGATAATGGTTATAAAGTTGCCTTTGTTAGGAATACATGTGATATATTTGATGAGAATAGAAAGATGATTATGCATGATCCTAGAATAGGGTGATATTTATATCATTGAGCTTGAAAATGTTGACTCTCTGAATGTTGTTTGTTTGTAAGTCACTTTTGTTAAATCTTGGTTGTGGCATAGAAGGTTAGGTCATTGTAGCATTGATCTTATTAAGAAATTATTTAGGCATGGCATTTTAGATGACCTCTCTAATCTTGAGTTTACTTTCAACAAGACATGTAGAATATGTCAAAAGGGTAAACAAGTGAAAAGTTCATTCAAACCTACGCATGTAGTTTTTACTTCTAAACCCCTTGAGCTTATTCACATTGATTTGTTTAAACCCAATTGCATTGCTTCCTTAGGTGAAAAACATTATGCATTTGTGATAGTGGATGACTACTCAAGATATACTTGGTTATTCTTTTGATGAGTGATTTTATCACCATCTAATGCTATGGTCTTTGCTTAAGTTTCAAGTAATTTTGTTGGTATTTTTATGTTTTTCTTGTTACTTTTGTGTAGGTTCTAATTATGTTAATTCACCAAGAAATGGATTGATTCAGGTTATTTTCAATTGGCTTTGAGAAGAAGGCATACGGAGCAATGAAGTTTATGAAAGATGAAATTGGTTCCTCACTGCAGTGGGAATAATTTTCTCTCGATGTAGCAAGATATGCAGGGAACCCAGCTCTAGCCCAATTTTGTTTCACGCTACAGCGAGTTTTCTAGAATGCTAGAACTTTTCTTCTGATACAGCGAGAAAGACAGAAAGTCTCGCTGTAGCGGGAATACTTTTTTCCCGCTGCAGCGCCATAATACGGAGATACTTTTTTTGGTGTCTTAAAATCTCTCTATAAAAAGGAACTTTCTTGGGATTCATGAAGGTGGAGAACTTAGTAGCCACTAGAGATTCCAGAAGACTTCAGACCTATTTTGGAAAGTAAAAATCCTAAGAGATTTGGGAAAGAGAGAATAACACAAGAACGGACTCCAACAACTTTCAAGAGTTTTTCTTTCTCTATTTTCTTAGTATTTCTATTGTATGAAATAAACATGTTCTGGAAAGTATTTTGTATTGAAATACTCACCATGGTTGGCTAATTTTATTGTGCTTAAGGGTGTAATGAACCTTAGTATTTATATTCTGAATTTATTTGTTATAAAATGAAATATTTATCTATTTATGCTCTTATTTCTATTGCTTAGTTTAACTGACCATTAAACTAATTTAAATGATACATGAACTATGCTTGAAAAAGTGAGTTAATAGTATCGTTATCTTAGTTTTAGTTGGTTAGAGTCAATTTATATTTACATTTATCCAAATAAAGTTTAATCATTTTAATTGCGGTATTCAGCTTTAGAACATTCACATTCGTCGTGGGATTAACAACCTAACATGTATTGTTCTACATTACAAAACTTGACATCGTTTATTTGCGATTAATCAATTGTGTTTTTGAACACGCAATCAAGTTTTTACCATCGTTGCCTGAAAATTGTGTGTTAGATGTTTGATTTAAGTTGATATTGTAACTAAGTGATTGATTTTAATTTGGGCGTTTTTCTTGTTGATTTTCTTTTAGTTTAATTTATGTTCTGTTTTGTGTTTAATTTTTTTTTAGTTTAGTTTATACGAAGAAATCGAAGTTTGGAGTTAGTGTCTTTTAATCTGGAAATCGAACGCACTTGCAGAAGAAATCAAGGTGCTAGAAGGAGGGAAAGAACTAGAGAGAGAGAAGAGATTAGAAATCAAGCTCATCAAATGGTTGAAGATAATTATCAACAAGAGCTCTCCGAGATTATTTCAGATCAATAGTCAATGATAACTATTCCAAGATTTAGAGACAAATCATTCAGGCTAACAACTTTGAACTAAAGCCTGCATTGATTAACATGGTCCAACAGAATCAATATGAAGGATTGTCTCTCGAAGACCCTAATGTTCATTTCGGAACTTTCTTGGAGATATACGACACAGTGAAGATGAACAGGGTGACTGAAGATGAATCCGATTCAGATTGTTTCCTTTTTCATTGAGGGACCGAGCTAGAGGATGGTTCCAGTCGTTACAGTTCGGGAGTATAGTAACATGGGAAGAGCTTGCTTAGAAATTTCTATTAAAGTTCTTTCTACCATCGAAGACTTCATAGCTTAGAGGGGAGATAGCACAATTTAGATAGCTGGATTTCGAGCGATTATTTGAGGCTTGGGATAGATTCAAGGATTTGATATGGAGATATCCTCGGCATGGGTATCAAGACTGGTTTCAAATTTAGCTATTTTATAATGGTTTAAATGGGCAAACAAGAACCATAGTGGATGCAGTGATCGGAGGAACTCTTTTGTCCAAAACAGCAGAAGAAGCTCAGTTATTGCTTGAAGAGATGGCCTCCAATAACTATCAATGGCCAAATGAAAGGAATTAGAGGAAAGTTGCTGGTGTACATGAATTGGATCCTTTTATGGCATTGATAGCACAAGTTTCAGCTCTTACAAGTAAACTTTCAATCATGACAAGTAATGACCCATCATCGAACAAGGAATCAGTAGCTATGGTAAGTACACATATTCTGGTGTTGAAGATGATCAAGAGTAGGTTCAGTATGTCAATAATAGAAACTTCAACTTTTGAGGCAACAACTTGCCCACTCACTACCACCCAGGGCTTCAAAATCACAAAAATTTCTCTTATGGCAATACACGAAACATGTTACAACCACCTCCCGGATTCATGCAAAATCATGTGGAGAAGAAATCATCCTTAGAAGATCTTATAAGGACATTTATTAATGAGACCAAAGGGAGGTTTAACAAGAATGAGTCAAGAATTGAAAACATTGACTCATTGTGGGAGTATGAGGGCCACCATAAAGTTATTAGAAGTGCAGATCAATCAACTTGCTAAAGCCATAAAAGAACAATCATCCAGTAAGTTTCCTAGTGATACGGAGAAAAATCCCAAGGATTATTGTAAGGCTATTACCTTGCGAAGTGGGAGAGAGATAGAATTGTAATCAAGGAAGGAAGTCGTATAGTCTGCTAAAAAGAAGGAGAAAATAGAAGAGAGAAGAGAAGCTGAAGATTCTGAAAAAGCAGAGGAGAAACCAGTAGAAGTGAACAGTGGCTCAAGAATCTTGTTTTGAATAATCCACCTATTAGGCCTCTACCAATCTCTTTTCCTCAAAGATTTTAGAAAAAGAAGTTAGACGAGCAATTTAGAAAATTTCTAGATATTTTCAAGAAAATTCACATCAATATTCCCTTGGCAGAGGCATTGGAGAAAATGCCTAATTATACAAAGTTTATGAAGGAAATGATGTTTAAGAAGAGATAATTGGAAGATCATAAAATGGGAAAATTATCGGAGGAGTGTAGCGCCATTCTTTAGAGGAAAATACCTCAGAAGGTTAAAGATCCAGGTAGTTTTACAATTCCATGCACTATTAGGGATTCATCTTTTGAGAAGGCATTGTGTGATCTTGGTGCTAGCATCAATCTTATGCCTCTTTTTATCTTCAAGAAGCTGGGTTTAAGAGAAGTAAAACCCACGATCATATCTTTACAAATGGTAGATCGTTCTTTGTCTTTTCCTAAGGGAGTGATCGAAGATATATTGGTTAAAGTGGACAAATTCATCTTCCTGGTGGATTTTGTGATAGTTGATATAGAGGAAGATTGGGAGATCCCAATCATTCTTGGAAGACTATTTTTGGTAACAAGAAGAGCACTTATAGATGTTCATGGAAGGAATCTTACCTTACGTGTTAATAACAAGAAAGTACAATTCAACATCTATCAATCATTGAAATTTTTAGATGGAGACCAATATTATAAGAGGGTGGATGTGGTATTAAGTGCTATAGATGCCATATTTCTAGATTTTTCCTCAAAGGATCCCTTGAAGCATTGTTTGGTAACTTCTAATATGCACAAGGAAGATCTTCCAACTGCTAAGGAGGGACATTTTTATTGTGAAGTTCAGAATGAGAAAAAAGGTGGGGTGTTCACTCTTGAAGATTTAATTAAAATTATAGCAATTGGTGATACCAAAACTGATCAGATCCAGCTCATAAGCTCCCCCCGCTAAAGTTCCATCTTTGAAACAATTACCCAAATATTTGAGGTATACTTTCTTAGATGAGAACTCAACTTTACTTGTCATCATTTCATCATCACTAGAAATTAAAAAAAAACATAGATTAGCTATTGGGTGGTCAATTTCAGATATTAAGGGTATAAGTCCAACTATGTGTATGCATAAAATTCTGATGGAAGAAGAGTATCAATGGAGATTGAATCCAACAATGAAGAAAGTGGTTAGGGCTAAGGTGTTGAAGTTTATAAAACCAGGAATCATCTATGCTATTTCAGATAGTCTATGGGTAAGTCCGATAGAAGTAGTGCCCAAGAAAGGTGGAACCACCATTATTAAAAATGACAAGAATGAGTTAATGCTAGCAAGAACAGTAATGGGATAGAGAGTTTGTATCGACTATCGGAAGCTTAAAAAGGGTACTCGGAAAGATCACTTCCCATTACCATTCATAGATCAAATGTTGGATCGACTTGCTGGGCATGGATTTTATTGTTTCTTAGACGATTATTCTGGTTACAATCACATCCCTATCTGCCTAAAAGATCAGAAGAAGACAACTTTCACTTGTCCTTATAGCACATTTGCTTTCAAACAGATGTCATTTGGTTTGTGCAACGCACTGGCTACATTTTAGAGATGTATAATGGCTATCTTTTCAAATCTCATTGAAGTTGTCATGAAAGTTTTTATAGACGATTGCTCTATATTTGGAACATCTTTTGATCATTGTCTACACAATCTTTTTATGGTACTCCAAAGATGTGAAGACATGAATCTAGTGCTTAATTGGGAGAAATGTCATTTCATGGTAAGGGACAATATTGTGTTGTGCCATTTAGTGTCCAAGAAGGGGATCGAGATGGATTAAGCTAATTTAGCCGTTATTCAAAAACTACCACCACCAACTAATGTGAGGGGAGTTCGAAGGTTCTTGGGTCATGCAGATTTTTATCAGAGATTTATCAAGGATTTTTTAAAGATTATGAAGCCTCTCTGCAATTTACTTGAGAAAGATGTGGTTTTTAAATTTAATGATGCATGTAGAGAGGCTTTTGAGAAGATCAAGTAGAAATTGGTTTCAGCTCCTATCATTATTACTCCAAATTGGGCAGAACCATTTGAAATTATGTGTGATGTGATTTTGCAATTGGAGCAGTTCTTGGATAGTGAAGGAATAAGATGTTTCAAATAATTTACTATACGAGTTAGATGTTTAATGAAGCCCAGTTGAATTATACCACCACAGATTAAAGAGATGTTAGCGATAGTTTTTTGCAGTGGAAAAGTTCAGAGCTTACATTTTGGAGTCCAAAATCACCATCTATACTAATCATGCAACAATACGATACTTATTTGCGAAGAAAGATGCCAAGCCTCAATTGGTTTGATGGATTCTATTATTGTAGGAATTTGACTTAGAAATTCATGATAAAAGGGTAGTGAGAATGTACTAGCTGATCATTTGTCATGGATAGAATTAGAAGAGGAGGAAGGGCCACCGATTCAAGAGTTATTCCCGAATGAAAGATTGTTTAGTATCCACACTCCATTGCCATGGTATGCTGATATTATGAATTTTCTTACTTGTAAAATACTACCATCAAATTTGACTTATCAACAAAAACGCAAGTTGCTACGTGATGTGAAAAATTATCTTTGGGATAACCCGTTTTTGTTTTAAAAATATACTAATGGAGTTATTCGAAGGTGTGTGAATGAAGATGAAGCTAAACAGATTTTGAGCAATTATCATTCTTCATTGTAAAGAGGGAATTTTGGTGCTTCTTGAACAGCGGCGAAGATCTTACAATCAGGCTTTTATTGGCCAACCTTGTTTAAGGACCCTTTTTATTTTGTGAAGGGATGTGATAGGTGTCAAAAAGTGGGGAACACATCTAAGAGAAATGAGATATCGTTAAATGGGGTGTTAGAAGTGGAATTATTTGATGTGTGGGGAATTGATTTTATGGGTTTGTTTTCTACATCGTATGGTCAGTAATACATTCTTGTGATAGTTGATTACATGTCTAAATGGGTTGAAGCCATAGCCACTCCGACTAATGATGCCAAGGTTGTGTTGAAATTCTTGCAAAAGAACATCTTCACTAGGTGATGAGTACATAAAAGTGTATGTGTATTAAGGTTAAATTTATCATTTTACACTTCAAAGTATGATTAACTCT
>JAVXUL010145312.1:0-14528 GCA_035590515.1 Trichilia minutiflora
TCAAAATTAACTAAAATTACAAACAAAGTAAATTTTACATCAAAAACTAGAAATATGCTTAAATGGAGAGAGTTAATCTTACTTTGAAGTGTAAAATGATGAATTTAAACCTTAGTACATCAACAACCCTAATATCAACCTTTATTGCCAATACATGTACCTTGACTTCTTACTCTGTCTCTTAATGAGTATGTGTCAACACAATCACTGCTTTCTTTTTTTATGTCTTTTCCCATCAAATTTTGGGTCTCTTGGGCCCTAAAATATGTGGTTGCCCATCTTTTATAAACCTATATATATTCTCTCGATCTTGATTCTTTACTCTCATGTCATATTACCATAGCCTACCCAATAAGATATTCAAATCTCAAGATCATCAACTATATCACAATATGCTTAATTCATCTACTTGCTTATAGAGAATGAAACTTTGCAATGTTAGGAGACTTGAGGTCACCTACTTCCTTAATCTATCCAATGCTATAAAAGATATGGGTGTTTTTCTCTATCGGTAATCCAAATTTCTCAACCACTACCTTACTAATCAATTTCTCTTAGCTGTCTATGTCAATAACAACCATATAAAGCTCTCCATATAATCCAACAATAGCGCGAAATAGCTTATGGCATTGTGTATCATCATCCCATTTTTGTGTAACCATCACCTTTCTTACCATGCAGACTCACTCCTCATCCAATCCAATCTCATACAACTCATCTTCCTTAAGTTGATAATCGTCATCGACATCCTCTTGCCCAACCACCACATTGGTGAATTTCCTCTTCAGACACTCATCAAAGTGGTGCATCTGTTGGTTACATTTAAAACATTTTGTCAATGAAAGTTTGGCATATAGATTGGGTGATTTTGTTGACTCTTGTCCAATAGGCTTCTTACTGGCCATTTTGTATGTCATAGCTTGCACTTCTCTATTCACCTCACCTTTAAATGAGTTATCCTAAACTCTTGTGTTATGCACTTTCTCATTACTACTTGACCACCTATCGCGTCTGGATTGCCGCCTATCATTCATTTTCAAATTTCTAGAACTGAAAATCCACCAAGTTGAGGGTTTAGAAATGCTAGAATTTGAGAGGATTATTTTGTTTCAACATTGAATCCTTTTACAAAAGGATTAAGACCCTATCTACATTGGAAAATTGAGGCTAAGTATAAGTACATAATTGTTCTTAAAACCTAAAATAAAGTAAATATTAAAGAGGTAAAAGCACAAAAATACTGCCAACTCAATTGAATGAAATGGGAGGTTCGTTCAACAAAAGTTGTTAATGCTCTTAAGAATAATTTTTGCTTAAGTTCAGAAAATGAATCTCTCAATTTGTTCAATCAAAATTATGTATGCTCTCGAGAATAATTTTTACCTGAGTTCAGTTGAACAAATCGAGAGATTCATTCGATCAAAATTATTGATGTTCTTGAAAGAATTTTGTGTCATTTTCCTTCATCTTTGTAGTCCTAGTTTTGGCCTCCACATTAATTTATTAATAATTGGATTGAAATAAATTTAAGTTGAGCAGATATGATTATTGAATAAAACTGTGATATATCTATCTGACAACAATTTATGTGTGTGTCTATATGTGTACATTGAGTTGATTGAATCGTTTGAAGAATGGAGCCTGTATTAGGGGATATCTAGAGGGTAACACGCATGAATAAAATTTATAATATTTACATCTGTAATGTAAGGGATACAAACTCATTCAACCTAGTTGGGATTTTTAAGTTGGAAGGAGAGGGACTGGTGTTGGAGCAATTAATGGTGACGACAAAGGAGGAATTATGGTAGATGCTAGCTTGGGTTTGGCATTTTTTTAAGAAAAATTTCGGAGATCACTTCCAATCGGAGGCTTGTACACGTTAGAACATAACCTGAAGGAGAAAACAACAGTTAAAATGCTAAGATAATAAGTTTCGTCAGAAGATATTCCAACTGACGTTGTGTATTTGTTGTAAATGGAAGGTTGCAATGAATCTCTTTCAAAAAAAAAAAATAATGTAATACGGTAATATTACTTAAATAATAATAAAAAATTAATGTAATTAATGAGGATAAATAATATGTATTAAGTGGATGGTTTTATCAAAATAAAAAAAAATTGGATTTGGGATGAGTCTCCACATGACTGGAAAAGAAAAGAGCAAGTCTGAGGGCGAGTTTGACGGGAAAGAAAGAGTAAGTTTAGGCGAGTTTGACGGTTGATAAATTTTAATAAAAAATACAGATCGAATGCATGAATAATGTCATACAGACATCTGTATTTTGCACTTATATTCATTCAGGTCTTAAATCATCTAAAATATTATGGACTTGTATAATATAAATGCAAAATACAAGTAGCTATATGATATTTGTTACGCTTGATCTACATTTGATCTGTCTGTTCGGACATTTTTCGAGAAGAAAATTGTGCTATGCTCCTATAAATTATAACTTAAGCCCAAATGCTTTTAGTTAGGGAGAAAGTCTACCCTCCATCCTTGATCAGATCTAACTTTTAAAAATTTTTTAGTGATGAAGTTGTATTTTAACAAATTAATTAATTAATTAATTTCAATATTAAAAAAGGAAAATTTTGTCCTTATCATAGTCAAATAAATAAATTTATAAACTTTAGGGTTACATCAATTACGTTGCTTAAAAAAGATAAGTCATTAATTATTAATTTTATATCTTTCTTATATTGTTGTTTGACATAAGAGTAAGAAATTTAGTTTTTCACGCTTAGATAATGTTCGGCACCATTGACTTCGAACTTTAAAAATAAAGCTGAAAAACTTATTGGTAAACACCAATTGTTAATCGGGATAAATCACATTTTTTCTAATTTTAATATATAAGAATTTTTGATCTTCAGTAATTTTAGCTTTAAAATAATATTACTTCAATTATAAGTAAACACTTAATTTAGTTTACCTTTAACTAATTAGTTTGGAACAATGTTACTTTTGCTATACATATTTAACAATAGAACATTTAAAATATTTAATAAATACTGGTTATAAATAAAATTCAATTATTTTTTATTAATATTTAATATTAAATAATTTCATCTTACACTAAGTATGCATATAACTCAATCGCAAACACAACTCTATTTGACACAAACAAACATGACCATCATAAAACAAGTGCGATGTTAATATTGATAAAATTGCGCAAAATTAAGTTGGCAAGTTTGACCTAATTGATCATATTATATACATTGACATATGCGATTGAAAAAAGTGCTACCTATAATTATTTGCAATTTATAATATTTTTCTCTTAATATTGGTCTATAAATCTCCCTAACAATTTGACCGTCTGCAAAACACAGCAAGTTAAGCTATGGAACTCGTTCTCAATATCCTATTTCTCCTATCCCTTCCTCTCTACTATTTCTCTTTTGGGTCCAAACCCAAATCCAAAATTCAAAATTTCTAAATCTTAACCTGCAAGTTCCGCCAGGGAGCTCAGGTTTTCCTGTTATTGCTGAAACTCTTGAATTTCTTTCATTGGGGAAAAAGGGTTCCATGGAAAAATTCATCATAGATAGAATCAACAAATATTCATCCAAGATTTTCAAGACATCCTATCTTGGTGAAACCATGGTGTTTCTATGCAGTCCTGAAGGAAACAAATTTTTGTTCTCCAACGAGAACTTGTACAAACTTGGTTGCCCGAAAACTTCAACAAAATTTTTCCGAATTTTGAGAAAACAACAATGGTGGATGAAACCCAGAGAACCCGAAAGATCACCACAGCATTTATTGGACCAAAGTCTCTCCAGAATCATGTTGAATTTGTTCATGCAGTAGCAAAAGAACACTTGCAAGCCTTTTGGGATTGCAAACCGCTTGTTGAAGTCCAACCCTTTGCTGAAAAATTCACATTTACATTGGCTTGTCGATTGATTTTAAACATCCAGGATCCTGAAATAGTTGAAGAACATGAGAAATTGTTTAACCTGACGGTTCCTGGTTTGTTTTCATTGCCTGTAAATCTTCCTGGAACAAGATTTAATCGAGCATGCAAAGCATCCAAGGAACTTCGGAGGAAGTTTGTGGCTATGATAAAGCAGAGAAGAAAGAGGGAATCAGATGATGTTCTGTCAAGAGATGATATATTTTCATTTCTACTACAAGAGAAATACAAAGATGGGCAAAATGTTTCTGATCTTGATCTTGCCAACAAGATTGCCGGATTGATATTTGCTGCTCACAGCACTACAGGTGCAGCCATGGTTGCCATTATCAAGTTTCTTGCCGAGCTACCAGAAGTATATGAAGGAGTCCCTCAAGGTAAGCTACTTATAATTAAAAGGTTAATGATATTCTTTTTTTTTTTTTAAGAATATACTCATTTTTAAAATGTAGTAAAAATTGCAAATTTCATTCCAAAAATTATAATAAAAATGATATATTCACCCTCTTAATTTCATAAATTAATATTTATACCGGTTAAATTTGATTGTTAGGATAGTATCATTTGAGTCCTTCGTTTTCATAAAAATTAGAGCTCAAAATATAGAGTTTTGTCAATATACCATCGAATTAATTGTGGACTCAACACATAAAATTTTTAATGCAAAAATTGATTTTTGAAACGTAAGAAGAATATCACTTTTCTTATAATTGGGTGAATATGTCATTTTCCCTAATAAAAATCATAAACTTCCTAATTTTCTGTTTAATTATGTACAATCCATATCCCTGCAATAATTGCAGAGCAAATGGAGATAGCCAATTCGAAAGGACAAGAAGAATTGTTGAATTCGGAGGACATTAAAAAGATGAATACTCATGGAATGTTGCAAGTGAAGCATTAAGATTGCAGTCACCAAGTTTTGGATCCTTCATGGAGGCCCTCACTGTCACTGATTTCGATTACAGTGGATTTTTAATTCCTAAAGGTTGGAAGGTAATGTATAAACTTGTTGCTCATGTTTCTTTCATACTTGGCCTGCAATTACATTGGGCTGTACTGGGCACACACAAAAATCCAGAAAACTTTCCAGATCCAGAAAAGTTTGATCCATCAAGATTTGAAGAAAATAATCATATGGTTTCGTTCTCTTATGCCCCATTTGGAGGAGGTCCTCACATATGTCCTGGAAAAGATTATGCTCGATTGCAAATACTTGCATTCATGCACAACGTGATTACAAAATTCAGGTGGGAGAAAGTGAACCCAGATGAGCAAATGATTAGGAATCCACTTTTACAAGCAGCAAAACGACTTCCAATTGACCTTTATCCCCATTAAACACTAAATAATTAGGACCAGGTTTTTTAATAAATCAGTTCTTATAATGACTAATTTGTTGTTTCAGCAAACTTCAAGGAATAAAATGTTGTTCTAAATCCTTATTTATTATTTTAGTAAATCCCAAGGATTAATTGTTAATATTGTTGTCCCGTTAATAAACTAATTGTGTATTCTTCTTCTTGTTGTAAATCTCTTAAAAATATAAAATATAGAATAATAATATAATTGAAATATAATCACAATCAATTTTCTGTTTAATTTTTAATTAAACTCTCAAAGTAACAGTTAATCTCATTGACTTAAGGTTTGTTTGGTACGGTGAAATAATTTTTAAACAATCGTTATAGAATAAAAATTTTAAATATCAAACATCAATATATAAATTTGTTAGTTTTTTTTTTATATAGATTAATGTGATATGATAAGAGAGGAAAGTACTTGATAAAGGTCGGGTAGAATGTCACGTGGTCGTTATCCATGCCGGGGAAAGTCAAAATTTATTTTGGAGAGCTCTCCTTAACCTTATGCCTATGAGAGTCAATCTAACTGGGAGAAGAATTATTAGATATCCCACTTGTTTTAGTGCAATTTATGAAGGAAATTCACAGCTCATTATTCAATTAAAATTAAGCTCCTAACGTCAGAATCAATGGATTAAAATTATTGGCAGGGAAAAAGACAAAGTATGGCAAACTTTGTCCTCCTTTAATAACATGTGAAAACTCATTCACCTAAATGATGGAACCCATTTGATTAATAGGTCATTAAAAATTAATGAATTCATGGTAACTTGAATGTATACAGAGAGAAACGCCTATTTAATGATGTTGATAGTCAAGCTATATATCATGTAACACAATCAAAACATTGATAAGCATTCTAAACAAGTGCTCATTAATTGAATGAAAATTGCATAATCCACTTTTTTATAATAGAACTCAATACAAGACGCTATTCCGGTCATTCAATAGGGATTTGGAGACCTATTTAATAAAACATGAGAAAAATATTCTTACTCAGCTAAACGTGAAAACTCACGGACAATATTTATGTTAAAAACCCGTTGCTAAATCATTTTTACAATATCATATTTGCCCTTCCCCCCCTCCCCCCTACACCACCACCACCACCACACACACACACACAAAATTGGCTTCAGCATTATCGGGTAGAGTGGTATGATATTTAAGTCAGTTTAATAATAATTCTCTATGTTAATTATGTTAAAATTTTTCCCTGGTGTTAATTGAATTGTAAGAATTTGTGTTGGATCCACACGAAAACCTAGTCAATTAAAACTTGATGGAATGTGTTGGAGTTTAATACTTTTGTTGTGTACTGACTATCACTATAAGCATTTTAAATGTTGTAGCTTCTTATCAATGATGATGGTTTAAATATTCGGTATTGGCAACTTCAGTGGCAGATATGTTTACACATTAAATATCGTAGTGTAAAAATTTCAGTGAATGCTTAAAATGTACTAATCTTAAGCGTTTCTGACTGAACTTGATGATGCTATTAATTCTTCGTCTTTGCAACAACTTTTCAGGCATTCCTGGTCCATATAATTGTTTTAAAATGGTTAAGGCTGTAATATTAATGCACCCTATTTTTAGCTGAGACATATTTTGATCATTTTATTTCAGTATAATATTTTTGTTATTTTCAAAATTTTATATTTAAGTGTTATTATTAAATAAACTCGTATTGATATTTAATAAGTGTTTTAAAAAGTTTTTAATGAAATAAGTTAAGTTTGAGAAAAGTGACATTAAGGTCTCAATTATATACCCAAAATTTTGAATTAAATTCTCGTTGATTAGAAAATTCAATTGACTAGTCATTTATTCCTTCTTGAATAGGACTTGAATACAATTAAATAAAATTTTTTTAAATCAAATCAAAGATCAGATGAGAAAAAATAGAAGCCAAGAACAGAACAACCATGCATAGAACAACATTATGGAGAGTATGGGCAAGGCATGACCAAACCGACCTAGATCAAAGCCTATGATTGGCACCGGTTATCAACATTGGTCTTGGACTGTTTATCATGACTGATGCCAGTTATGGCATTAATCATGGTGAAAGATGGTTTTGCAAGAAAATTTATAGGACCAATTATTTTCATTTTATGCATGTAAATATATCAAACAATTTGGCATGCATATACTTAGGGTTTAATGAACTTTTTATCTAATCAAGCTTTATTCACCAAGCTTGAAGTCTCCCCCAAATCTTCAAAAATGTCCACACACTAGTGGGAAGATGATGGAGGTGATGATAAGGTGTTGAAGACTTGTTATGTTTACAAAACCCTTTTGTAAACCTTTTGCAACCAAGGTTGATATATCTATATATACACACACCTAGCTTGTATAGAAAGGAATGAAAACCAAAAGAGCAACCCTTGTCTTTACCTTCTCTTCCTTTCTCTCCTTTTTTGCCTTTAGAAAACAATTTTCTAAGGCTTGGAACCTTGCTACCCGTAGGTTTCTTCTCCTTTTCTTTCTTTGAGTTTTGCTTTCTTTTTGTTAACAAAATGAAACAATTGAATGCCTCTCCTCATGCCCCACGTATACATGTGTATCTCAAGTGATAATAATTAAAATAATTAAAAGCAAAATGGATTTGAAAGCTTTCCCTTCTTGCCTCCCACGTATACACATGTACATATTAAAAAAAAATTGTTTTAAATCAAATGGATTAGAATTCATTTTAGTGGGAATGAGTTGACATCCAATATATTTTAAAACCAAATGAGAAGAAAACAAATTGGAGGTTGTGATTGGCCAATATCTTGATATTATTCAAATAATATAAAATCAAAAATATTATTACAATTAATAATATTATTATAACATATTATAATAATATAATTATATATATATATATTATCCATTATTATTAATTATACTAATTAATAATACATGAAATTTTTTTGATCATTGGATCAAAAGCAAGAAACACATATGATGATGACATTTGACAAACTACCATGGTGTCAAATGTCATCCAAATATTGATTTAAATTAAATAATTATTATTATTTAATATTTAATAAATAAACACTTTTATCTATTAATAAATGAATACTTAACAAATATGTAATAAATAAATAATTTATTTATTACTTGATATATCAAAATATATCTTTTCAAGTCTCCATTAATTAATACCATCGTATTTTTCGAACCAACGAGTGCTAGCTCATCATTGTCGAAAAACTATATTCTTTATTATAAAAAATAAAACTGCCTACCGATCAACTTATTGGAGCAATATTATTTTCATCAACACGAAATATCATCAACTAACTTAATAACAGTATTTTACCCATCATCAACTACTAGGTATTGTGTATGACCTCCTGAATTCATCATGAACTAGACATGAGTAAATACGAACACATTCATATCACTTCGGTATAACTCCTTATAATTGAAGTTCTCAATGATTATGAGTGATGTCTAACAAGATATCACGACCCCTAGAACACAGAGAATGAAATTCAAATAAACTCATATAGTCGTACTTACATGTAATACGGTCTCTCTACTGTCGATTCCCGATCGAGTGTAGGTCATGGTATAGTCAAGCCCCTAACTCGATCATAGGATCAAAACCTCAATCATAAACAAGATCCACATATCCAAAAACTTCTTTTTGGAATTCGTGTATTCTGACTAGAAATTTAATCCCCATAGATGACAGTTCTGCATAGGATCTCATGCTCTAATACCTGAGACAGTAGATTCTATTTTGACCATCACCTGTTCTCATACAATAAGAACATATTGCCATCAAGCTTCTTTCACCAAGCATGGCTAGCCCAGTGCAATATACACAAGTGAACAATGTGCTTCGCTACAGATTGCAGTCATGATATCTCAGATCTAGGGATTAATGGTACACTAGTACGGCTGTGTGATTAATCATTGACTGTGAATATTCACCCATGTAATTGATCACGTTTGGTCACGTTTAGTATCACATTCTCAAACGTGATACCCCATGTTTATGCACTTGTAACATGAGACTCATCATCCAACTATTAGTATCGAATACTAATAATTCATAGTAATAAAACATATCGATCATGTAATGTCATTATCCCTGATGACACCACTTCAATCGAAAACCAATTTTGAATGTATTTAAATTAAAGATTCTGTCTCATATCTATAACTCATTATAGATAGAATCTCAACACATATTACATACATGAATATATCTCGCAACAATTAGAAAATAAAATAAATAGCAACTGAATATAATGCAAGATACTAAAAATGTCATTTTATTGATTGTAAATATTTTTACAAATAATTACAAAGAGTATATACAAAGAAATAGTAACACTGAACCATATGACACGATTGGTTCTAGGGTATATCTCTAACATATGGCACTGGATATGGTCTGAGAATTTAGTAACAGCGCCAGACTTTAATTTTGAATAACAAATCCATCTTATCCAATTTAATCAATTCTTGCTTTATTTTTTTTTGAATTTTCAAGGTTAATTCAGTCTTTTTCTAAGACATTTTTATTTATATGGGAATCAAGGGGATGGATTAATTCATTTCTTTCCTCTTCTCATTTGCTAACCATCGAGCTCTTATGGTTCTATATGCACAATGAGCCTTAATTCAATTTCCTTCATCTTTCACTAATTAATCTTTCATTTCTTACTATGAAACACTTGTACATGATACCCTTTATCATCTACGTATTTTGTTTTATTGAAAACAGCTAAGAAATGAGTCGAAACATATTTGGGTTACTGTTTACATAAAGGGGATTTTGTCGATTTGTCACGAATAAATCTTCTGAGAGTTAAATTAACTCTTTGATAAGATTCCTAGCATCTTTACAACTTTGATTACATGTCTAGATCGAATTTATACATATAAGTTACTATTTATAACTAGAGTTTTTGTTTACCCTATTTTAGTCTTTGTTTAATCATGGTTAATTACTGTAGTAATGAATGCATATATATTAGATTTTGTTGTTTGATGATTAATTTATAAGAAATTAGAATTGGTTTAATGTTGAGTAATTAAGACATAAGTTCAAAAAGTCGAATTAAGATAAATATTAATTTGTGATAATACATCTCGAACTTGTAAGATAAAGACTTGAATGTTGTAGAGGATTTTAGGGAGTGTGAACCTTTCCTACGACTGTGAGTAAGATATTATATGTTTTCTATATTTTCAAATGTTTCTGTATTCTTAATATTTAGAAATGAATTTATTACAATATTACACGTTTATGAAAATTTTAAAATGTTTTACATATGAATGAAATTAATATGTTTTCGTAAGTTTTGAAAAGTCATAGCTTTTATTTATTTTCAAACTTACACACACACACACACATCTATAATGTTTTTCTTTATGCTTTTATATATGTTTTTGAATTTCTGATTATATGATTTGACCTATATTTTCAATTTCTTTATCCTTAGTTGAGAGCCATAAAGAGGGTAGTTTACGTGCTCTGAAAGAGGTACAATATGATATCTATCATATACATGTACTGGTATGAGTTACAAGTATGAGGTAAAGGGTGATCTGATACCTGTACCCATAACTACATGTATTTTCGATATATATGAATTTAAGATTTATTACTTTTGATTTTTGATTACTAATACCTGACATCAATACATATACAAGATAAGCTTTCGATATGTCTGATGCTCTGGAAATAAGATTTCTGATACTTAGTAGTTATGTAAATTTGATCTTCTGAAAAATTGATTTTGATTTTACGAAAAGCATATAAATATTATAAAAAGTAATTTGATATTCTAAAAACTTGTTAAAGAGATTACAAAGCCTAGTTTTATGTTTTATGCTTGAATATGATTTCAGATTTTTATGTTTTCTGTATTTGATATTTATTTAATTTGTTCCACTCATTAAATCTTCCAAAAGAATTATCCCTTCACAATTTTGTAAGTCATTTAGGATTCTCAATACGATTTCAAAAGGCAGTCGGGTAGAGTCGAATATCAAAATGAGGTTACTAAGGTTCGGTCCATTTACCCATAAGTGTCTGGTATTGGACAATGATTTGTATTTGTATATAGACAAGACAATTGAAAATTTAAATATGTAAATGAGTTTGTGTATATATGCTTTAGGCTGAAAAGCCCATTATTCAGTATTTATAGATCTAAAACCAATGTTATGTATTGTGTATATGTGAATAGGTTTAGGTTCCATGTGTATATATGAAATCTGTATACAATAGGTTATAAGAGTCATAGTTATGTCAATATGCCTGTTTGTTAGGGTTGAGGGGGGACGCCTTATCCCCTACCGTTTATATCAAATCCAGGGTATGACAAAGGCATAAGGGTTTCGTAGCATAGGTGAAGTAAGAGCTTCTCTTTAACCTTATCTTTTGCAACTGTTTAGTAACTTTTAAAAGTTCAAGTATTTCTCTGATGTTAAAGAAAATGTGACATATACATTTTGTCATTAGGGCTGAGGTGATGCTACTACCGTAATTAATAATCACCACCCACTTAAGAGCTAAACCTCATGTAAATGGTAATCAAGGAGGAATATATGGCTTATTAGTGCCAACTGGCTAGTTGTGCTTATTTTCTCACTTTGCTGTTGTGTTTCTATTATGGTGCTTGAGGCAAAACTTTGTGGGTGCTTTTATTCTTTTCTTCATCTGCTAGGATCAGGGGATTTAGATGCAACATCTTTACCTTGCAACCAAAAAATCAGCAGTAGACTATTTTTCAGATATCATATGTAGTCGCTCTCACATCAGCCTTAATTCCATTATATTCACCATAATCATCACTAACCAATTCACCTAGGTCAACATCCAGGCCATTTTTCCCAAAATCATCAATGTGGTCCTCCTTCACACTTGCTTAAAATTACCCATGCACTAGTCGACAATCATTTCTCAACACATGGCTTGCCTACAACCAATCATAGTGTCTCATGTTGTAGAACGCTTGCATGTAATGGTGAGGGTTTCTTTTTGTTGTAGAAATAGCTTAAAAAACACTCTCTCAACCTCGAGAACAGACACACAAAGAAGTACAGAACAACCTGTTATAAATCTTGATTCAAACTCATTATAATTATCCAAAAGAAATAAAAAATACAAAATAAAATTGGCCTAACAGCAATCACAGACACGCATAATTTTAATACACCAAGAAGAACCAGAAAAGATGAAGAAGAAGAAGAAAGTTTAAAAACAGAGGAAATGCTTGTTTATTTGTCTTTCCTTTCCCTCGATTACAAGAGATCATGCAGCTATATTATATCCTTTCTTGGCTAACCAATCCTGCCTGGCAATTTTGTAACTTTCTTTAAAGAAAAATGTTACAAACTAATTAACAAAAAAGAAGCTAGTTGTACTTAACTAATTAACTAATTTGCTGGTTAATGAATCATATACAATAATAAACTCTACCTTGATTTATTAAGTAGCAAATTACTTTACCATTCCCTCCTCTAATCTATTATAATCGAACTCCTGCATCTAAAAGTATATTTATTCTTCACACTTCTCAGATTTTTTCATATTTATTATATCTACACACAACTGAAAATTTTTCACAGTAACACACTTAGTTAATGCATCCGCTACATTTTTAGATGTGTGTATCTTTAGCACCTTTACCTTAACTTCTGACAAAACATCTCTTATTAAATGCAACCTAACATCTATATGTTTGGTTCTCTCATGATGACTTTGTTGTTTTGATAGTAAGATTACTGTGAAACCCATCCTTTAGTATTATGGGCCTAGTAGTAAAACCCTCATAAGTTATCGTGTATGTAGAAGTGTATAGATCATACGCGAGAGGGTGTGATAACTTGAATTCATTTTGGAAGAAGATGTATAATATAGAATATGAGTCTATAAGAAAGAACTAGATTTTTGATCTTAAAATAATCTCTAATTAAGAAAAATCTAATCGTTTTTGTAGAGCTCGAAGAGAGCTTTTCAATGATATATTATGAGTTCCATGAAGATATTTTAGTCAAAAGTTATGGTCATTTGAAGTTACTATCCCAAATAGTATGAACAAGGAAAGTAACGATACTTAGAATGTTGAAGTATCGATACTTGGCTTTGGGAATGGTGAAAGTATTGATACATGGCCTAGGAGACAGAATGTATCGATACTTGAAAGAAGTATCAATACTCTGTCAACAATGTGGCTCAGATGGAGCAAGTATCAATACTTGGGCTATAATGTATCGATACTTGGAGAACAATAATTGATACTTGAGGCATTTTCGAGCCTAGAGACCATCCCCGACTTAAAATATCGATACGTGGGGGCCATGTATCGATACCTTGATGAACATGGACATTTTGTGTGATGAAGTATCGATACATAAGGAGCATGTATCGATACATGGTGATGTGTCACACGTTCAGGTATTTTTAGAGGGGTATTTTAGTAATTTAGCTCCCCTTTATATACAAAAATAGGGGATCATCTTCCCCAGAGTTTTATTTCATTCTCTCTCTCCTTACTTTGACAGAAACCCATTTCTCTCCCCTGTGAAAACCAATCTTATCCATTTCTCCACCAAACTCTGTTATTTTGGTTTCTGTGAACTCAGAATCAACATCAAAACTTAGATACCTTCTTTGATCGGAGTTCTAACCATCGGATCATGAGAAATTGTGAAGGAGAGGTTATGATGAATAGTAGTTAAAACGAGAGATTTACATTAAAAAGGGACTCTAAGCTCACCAATGGGTTTGGGTAAGCTTGTTCTTTAATCTAGCTCTCTATTTAAGCTATCATTTTATGTAGATCTAGGAATAAATAGTTTAGATACTATTTATAAAATCTTAGATTTTTTTATTTATCATATATATCGATAAATTAGAGGACTTTAATAGTTATTAGTGTTAGAATTGATGAAAAAATTATAAATAGAGTGGGGTTCTGTAACACCCTGTGTTTTACCTCGAGGGTATATTTGTCATTTTCTACTGTTCCAGTACATACATCTACATTCATTTTATATCCCATGTGCTTGTGGGTGTAATTCTAGGTTCAAGTGGGGAATATTTAAGTGAGAATTCAAATTTTGGCGGGTTCAATCGATCGAAATGGGTGATTCATTCGACTAACATTTTTAGGACTCTCGAAAAAATTTTGGCTTTAGATTCGTTCGAACGAATAGGGGGATTCGTTCGATCGAATTGGGCATTCGTTTGGCCGAAGTGTGGATTCGT
>JAVXUL010145322.1:0-14528 GCA_035590515.1 Trichilia minutiflora
TTAAGAAGGTAATGAAAATGGATGCTGCTGAGCCCTTTAATGCCCCTGTGAATCCTGAAGCTTTGGGAATACCGGTACCTCTTTATCCCTGTTTTTTCTTTATATTTATTTCTCTAAGCAGAGAATTTTCATATGAAGAGCTCTGTTGAGTAAGTTGTCAAGAAGGCTGAAGCTCTTGTACATCCTCCGGTTTGGGCTAATGTTCATCTTTGTGGTTTGGCTGGATAAGTATCTCTGAGTTTTGAACTTTTTATCTTGGTCACAAATCTCTTATATTCCGCACCGCATGAATATATAAGGTGCACTGACTGGATTACTTAGGAATTTTGTAATTTATTCAATCATAATTGCATGACACTCGGAAGCGCACCTATTGGGCATTTCTACTTGAAGTGTTTCCGTAATTCTTGACAAGCATGAGGAGCTGTTTTCTCTTTCTTTCATTTCATTTTGTTTTGTTTTCTCTGCTTGGTAAGTAAGTCAGGCTATTCTGTTTATTTTAATGTCATAAAGTTCTCCATGATGTTGCAACACATATATTTTATTTGGTTTTAATAAGATTGTTGCTTCTTAATGGGGGTGTTACCTGGAACCAGGATTATTTTGACATTATAGACACCCCGATGGATTTTGGAACAATATGCAGCAATCTTGAAAATCGTGATAAGTATATGAATTCAAAAGATGTCTACAAGGATGTGCAATACATCTGGGAGAACTGTAACAAATATAACAACAAAGGTGATTATATCTTGGATTTGATGAAGCGAGTAAAGAAAAATTTCATGAAGTATTGGACAGCAGCTGGGTTATACATTGAGCAATCAAGTGGAAGTGTAGGTGAGAGTTTTGCATTTATGCTTTCACCTAGTTGATGCATTTTGATATTCTTCAGTTGACTCTGCTGAGTTTTGTGTATTCATTTAATTATGATTCCTCTGATCTCAAATTACCCTTTCAAGATGGTGTATGCTATGTTGGTGTGGAGTTATTTTATGGATTAATCCCAAGTCCTTTGATGTAAGGCAATGTGTTTTTATCACTTGCCCTGATTTTACTGATGCTAGATTTTATGTATTTATGTATGCATGAGTGCATGTTGCTTTAACGTAATAGGTTTCATATTTTGGCTGCTGGTTGAACATTATTTGTTTTCTTTGTGTTAGGTGTCGAAAGCGCACAAGATGTTGCTCAGTCCAATCAGGGAAATGTACAAGTGAAAGGTGGTCAACCAAAGCAAAAGCCAGGAAAGCGTCATGGGTATGTTTCTGCAGAAATATGTCTTGTTGATAAATCTTTTCTTACTGTTGATACTCAATTTAGAATCATCTATTTTATTTCAATTTTAGGGTGTCTTTCATCATAAGTATTGGAAATTACACTTGCTACCAAAATAAATAAATAAATAAAGTGACAAAGTAATTGGTGATAATGACCAAAATTTACGTTGTTGTTTAGGTCTCGAAGAAGAGTTTTACTAGATCCACCTTATCTGAGTTTGTCAATTGTATTTTCACATGTGGGAGACTTGTCATTTTTCATTTGTTTCATTACTTTGCTTTCTGCAATATGTAACGTGAACTCCACACTTGAGATTTTAATTTCAACATTGGATATGCTTTTACCTTGACAAGGAATCAGGAATTTTGTATTATTATATTCATTTACTCACTGGCTTTTCATTAGACTTCAGTGATGGGTCACTTTATAAACAATAAGTTCATGCAAATTCATAGAGAGTTTCAAAACCATAGTTCAGCACTACAATTTTCCTATCTTTTTACCGATCGTGTGTTTTTCCATTTACAGAAGGCGTCATAAACATGATTGTTTATGTGCCATTTGTGTTTTAAAGCGCCGCAAAAGGGAGCGTGAGGAGAATGCTCAAATTTCCAAAGGCCAAATTAGTGTTGCTGAGGCTCAAGAACTGAGGCAAGAGGTAAATTAAATTTTTTTTTTTTATTGTTGGTTATGGTCAGCATTTAATTGATAAAATTGTTGATATTCACTTATACTCGAAAATCTTGCTAATAGTGAATTTGTATCTGTAGATTTGTTTGTCACTGCAAGTGCATATTGTTTTTCTTTCTCCGTAATCTCGTCCCTGGGTTCCCCCCTCCTCTCTTCACATTGGCTAGACACTGAATTTCAGGCAGAAATTTTATTTGGAAAATAAATGTCTATTTTGGATAACTATGCCTTTTTGATTATGCGATAGTAGTTAGCGATAAGATTCCTGTTTCCTTTTTGCTTTTGGAAATTTTAATTTTGTACAAGAACATTTACTTTTTGCTTCCATTTTATCATTGCGTAAACTATTAGCATTTTATCATGTTCTAATTATACTCTTTTACTTTTTCCCTTTCTGAACTTCATTGAAGGAATCTTCTCCTGTAGAAAGTCTTCATGGTGATGATTCATCATCAGATATGGGTGAATCACAAGACCTTGACGTGGATGCGGAGGTGGAAGAGAAAAGAGAGGAAGTTAAAATGGAGGGGAAGCATGAGGCAGGGGAAGAAGAAGAGGAAGAGGAAGAGGGAGAGGAAGAGGAGGAGGAGGAGGAGGAAGAAGAAGAGGGGGGAGAAGAGAACAAGATAGAGATTCAAAGGAAAGCTGAGGGCGAAGCCCAAGAGCAGTCAAAAGGAGAAGAGTCCATGAGTCCATCTGAACCAGGAAGATCAGAAAAGTCGGGGGGAGTCCAAACACATTCCCAAGAGTATGGTGAAGAAACTGCCAGGGTTCAGAAGCAAGCACACAAAGTACATCTATATATCTATTTATGGCATTAAACCAATGATAGTTTACCTCAATTATCTTAAGTTTGCACCTATAAAGAAAATATGTATATTTAAGAATGTACTGACTTAATGGTTTAACGTGGTTACAGAAGTATCAAGAATTGGAAGAGAAAGCTAAAATGTCCGGCAACTTCAGATCCGAAAATCCCATGCTTCTGAATTTATGTGGAATTCTCTTCCCCCAGGATCGTAAATCTGTGTGGAGCGGTCCTCATTCTCTGGTTCGGCCTCAGGTTTCCATTAAAAACAAGTCCATTCATGCAGCTATCGAGAGTTTCATGCAGTAGACGGTCAGCTCTCCAAGCCATACCAAGCCATTTTTTCTTTTTTCCCTTTTTATTTCCTTTCCAGTTACTTTGGCAAGGAATCAGAAGTAACATATGGTTAGCTAATTCAAATTATGTTGTATAAAGATTACATTCAATCTGCTCTTACCTAGCATAGATAGTTTGAAGCAGTTTTCTATCTAAATTATTGAAATGTAATAGACAGGAAAGCCTTTTAACTCTTTTTCGAAAGTGCTTAAGCTTGTGGAAGCACTTCCATGTCAAAACAATTTCTATGCAAACATCAAAGGCAAAATTTTCAAACACTAAATTTATTACAACAATGGTCCATTCTCAATACATAAAACACAACACAAGTTTATTATCGTTCCAGATATAAAATGACATTACGCGCTACTTAGATTATATGCTGACAAACTTCCTGAAAGCATTACAAACTGAATATATAAAAAAGTTTGTTAAATTATCACACCCTTTTCCTCGCTAAGAAAACCTGAGATAGGTTAGATTCCACCAAAAAGCTCAATATAATTTTTATTACTGGCGAGGATTATTGCCAGAAACTCTAGTAACCTGTTAATTCGGACTCTTCCTGCTTACTGGAGCCGACGATGTTCCAGAAGATTCTGTGGTATCTGCTGGATCTTCCGGCAGATCATACTTCACATACCCAGATAAGAGTCCGCATGTGGGGGCCATTGGAGGTGCAGCAGTAATGGTCTTGACTATCAGGAATTTTCCAGCTGAAATAATTCATTTTACATAAGATGCAACCCCAAACCTTAGTTAGCAACAAAACCTCTGATGAACATAGATGAATATATATAGAAATGACCTTACCATCGGATACAGTTAATTCTCCAGTGCCCACAGCTTGCAGAACCCTGACAATGAGTCTAACCTGTACAATATTGACAATAAATTGAACTGGTCAATTGGTGATCTCGAAAATCTTTTGCTTCAACATCACAGTCTGAGCTGAAATATGATATGTTTCAATTTCACACAAATTGATTGTGAACGAAATTAACGGTAAATCAAAACGGCCAAAGGCATAATTCCAACCTGGTGACATAGAAAAGAATACAGGGGACAGCATGTACCTATTACCCGTTGGAGATGGAACTGAGAAGCAGGTCATTTCCTGCCTAAATCCCAAGTCTCTAATTTAACTATGGGAGTTTTCTTTTCAAAAAACCAGTAAGTGCTCTGAAGGTGAAAGGCGTGAATACTTGTCATTACCGGCTTGAGAAAACAAAATCTGTATGGTGTTAAGATTTTTCTTGGCAGAGATTTTTGGCATTCAACAAATGTCAATTATAAATTGTGAACCTTGTGAATCTAAAAATGTGAAAAAAATAGCAAATAATGATAATGATAAACATATTAGTCAAAATAACCTGCATATTGCAAAGGTTTAGCTTCTCAGGTACACGCCATGCCCTGTCGTTCTCAAAAATAGGCAGAGATTTACAGTACTACCTTATGAAGTTATTTGACAACACGGTTCAAAAAGTTAAAACCTTTAGCATTCAAGTTAATCCATACATAGCTTCAAATCTACCATTTCATTTGTACTTAAATGGGATGAGATTTGAGTATGTAAAAGTGTAACAACATAAGAATAATATTACCAACTTTGTTCGATCACTTCATTCAGAAACTTAAATGGTATCAGTTTCTTTCTGCCATAAGATAAACTTGTGCAAACCCCCAAATAATTGACATAATGGAACCAAAAGAATCAAATTCAATGCATAAGCATCTTCGTGCTAACAACTTGGTCAAAAACAATTATACAAAATGCAATAATGGAAGGTCGTTTCATACTCGTGCCTAAAATTTCATAAGGGGATATATAATTAGATGGCCCATTACTCCCCCACCCAACGCAATTAGTTTTGCACGACCATGTCGTGAAACATAATCAAAGAGATGAATGAACATCAATTCTGTTTGTGTTTTTTGGGATAGTCCGGAAATTTCAATTCAAACACTGGATCATATTCTGATATTTTCTTTTCCTTTGTTGCTTGGATATCTCCTTTTGAGAATGGACTTTGGAAAATTTTACCCCAAGTCTAAAGGTTTTGAATTCCAACACTCTTTCAGCATAGGAATGTAGGGGTTTACCATTTGTCAATTATATGGCACAAAGAAGTGTCTTGCTGTTGATGATGCAAAATTATGAGTCACAACGTTCCATGATGTAAATGAAATGATTACGATTGTAAAAATATATTTGGGATTGAAATACTATGAAATTTATCAGTTTGTATGGGATTGAAATACATTTGCTATTGTAATATTATTTGTTAAGGCAAACAAATGGTAGGCAGACACATGGAATGATTCTATTATTGAGTATGGTCTAAAGATGCCCCGCCCCGGTTGATTCCAGGTAATCACATTAAGATTTAAGAATCCAGGATTGAAATTGTCCACAAAAAGTAATCATTTTACATCTCACCTAGATAAACCTGCAAATTTCACTATCAGTCATTTGAATAATGAATTTATGAATTTGCTTTTGTTGCTAAGCACAACCACACCATGGTATATAAAATTAAAAATTAATATTTGATTCCATAAATTCGCATAATTTGTTAAGATAATTACGTTATTATTATACACTCTTAAATTTTATACATAATATAAAATATTATATAATGTGTCCAATACATGGATTGTAGCTTTAAAATCACAGCTAGTTATACCAAAAGCCTAACAATACTTACTTATACTTTAAAAAATAATTTATATAAGTTAATTTATTTTAATTATTTTTAGAATAACACACAATAACAGAGGTTAGTTATGCAAAGATTCAAATATGAATATTCATTAGAAAAATAGAAGCCAGATAAACTTTTATGAAAAGAGAAGAAAAATATACTGTCAATCAAGTTAAACTTCTAAAATCTCATTCAATGTGTTGACAGACCACCAAAGGAGACCAATGGCCACTACAACCCAAATTAAAGCAAAAAATAAAGTAAAACTAACTTAAGAGGGAAGAGAGAGAGAGACAGACAAAGGAGCGATTTAAAAAAAAAAAAGAAAAAAAAAAAACTGCTTGTGCTACCATAAAAATTTTTAGCTTGAAAAATGTTTAAGGTGCAATGACGGCAGGAATGGAGTTGTCAACGGGATTCTTTACAACTTCACTCTTATGGGTGCATGGTTGGAGGGACAGGTTTTGGGTGCGATTGATGAGAGAGACTGAGTCTTGTTCATGTTTCATCTCTTCTGCTTTTATGTGCTTCTGCGCAAGAGAAAGCAAAAACTTAACCTATGAATATGAATGAGTAAAGAAATAACGTGCAAAAGTTAAAAGAGCAAAGAAACAATGGTTTAACTTACAGTGAAACTGTTATCCTTAAATATTTCCATTTGCAGATTAGCAGGGGTGCTCGTCTTTTTGACTTGGTGGGACTTTTCTCTATTTTCATAAAAGTTAAAATCATCTAACAAAGATGTTTTTGCCGTGTAATCCTTGAAAATCTTCAGCAATTCTAAACCTTGCTTGAAATCAATCTGCAAGTGAGTATAACAATCATACCAACAGCAATATTAATCAATATAGCAAACTTGTTAATAATAGATGGATCATTCATCAAAAGCACACAACAATGTGCTCTGAAATAGCACTGGCAATTTGACTTGGCTGCAGAGAGTCTTCGGTGTGAAAATAAAACATTTGTAGTTTTCCATTTCCGAAAGATAGAGCTTCAAGTTGGAGGGATGGGGAAGATGGAGAGCGAGAATATCCCAAATTCAAGTTTTTGCTAAACTTATTCCTAATATTTTTGTGGATCAGATGGTGAAAATAAAGGTGGGTAAACCAAGAAGTTAACACAATAGTACATAACACAAGGACAGAAATCAATCTGTTCTGAAGTATCAAATGAAGGTTCAGTTCCCCATCAGCCAAAGGCAAAGACTTAAGAAGAGAAAAGAAATAAGGAAAATTTCAGCTCCGCGGCAGACTGACTGGCAATATATTAAGTCTGTCAACCAAAATAATAACACATAAAATACCTCTTGGGTGTCCCTGCTGTGGGTTACAGGCTTGTTATCATTATTTTCAAGGGTGATATGCCGTAAATGAAAGTTAGGAATGTCTTTTATCACATGCCATTTCACTGGGAAAAACCCATTCCACTTGCCAAGCTGCCAGAAGTCCATGTCCTTGTTGAAGTCCACCTTACCCATCATCTCAGCTACTCCCACAAATTGTCCACTACCGTTGACCTAAAATTAATTACAAAGACTTTTCATTATCAACCAGTAAAAAAACTACATTGGTCATCTGGAAGTAGAATATATGCCACTGAAAGCACATAGTAAGCAAAACAATTTGAACTTTACCTACTCCTAATGGAAGCAAAATTTGAAACCAAATGCATCAGCAACCATGAATGTGCTGGCTCCTTGATATTTCTCAAGCATATATAAAGCTATAGCCTTCAGAACTTATATGCACAACATGATATACATTATGGAGGCCAAAAATTTTGAATGGGGCACGTATTTTCACTAAAGACTTCTATAAACTCATTCTATTCCTTGTCAAATCAGACTTTAAAACTAAATAAATGCATTGTTTGCTAATCTAGATCACTGCAAATTAGCTAGGGTGTAAAACAGCAAAATTAAAATGTGGAGAAAATTTTATTGATCTCTCATTAGGATTGACAAAGTAACAGAAAGGCCCCTAGATTAAGAAACAGTAATAGACATCCCATAAAGTATATACATCACAAACCTCTGCTGCAAAAGATCTTTGCCTAATTCTCCAAAAGACAGCAGTATGCCCATAATTAGACCAAACCTCAATGAAGATGAATTAAATTTAAACAAATTGTACTAGCATACAGTTTTTACTTGAAGCTTTCTAATTAGCCTTGAATGTGGTTGACCCACAGCTGACATATAATATTTTGTCAATGTGACATATAAGAGATTGATATAAGCCTTTTAAATGTTTCACTAGAATGGTTCTACCAAAAAGAAAAAATTTTCAACTTACTGAAAAAAAGAGGAAGATTGGACATCTTATGCCATTCTCACCCACTTTTGCTTCTGCCTCGTGGAATGCCGCATCTAGCCTCTTATTACCATTTGGAGTACTTGCCCATACATTGTATTTAATGCATTTATGAATATCATCTTCATTATAGGATTTGATGACATAAAACTTGGCTTTTTCATGCTCAATTTGAAAATCTGGAAGGTTATATTGACCTTTACGTAATGTGAGCCCCAGGTCTTCCCTCTTAACAGAAGAGTCTGAAGAAGCACTCTTATTTTGTGACCTTGGACCACGAGTTATTTCAGCTGCCATTTCAAATCGTCCATTTCTGCTGAATTTATCTCTCACTTTATATCTATCATTTCCATCCCACAAGCTGACATTTGTTTTGTAGTTGGCCAGACCATTCTGCAGGAAAAGGCCTTGCTTATGGCTAGAAAATGCCGAGACCATTCCTAATGGGTTATATACCTTCAAAAGGCCTGCTGAAAAATCAGAACCCCATTGAGGCACCTGTAGCATGAAAAGTTCATGACATCAAACTTAAAGCTCAGATAGAATGCATGATTTAACATATCACAACCTTAAAATATTTCTTCTGAAGCAACATTTGGATATCGCCAACTAAGCAACAGTCTAATAAGAAAGAATGAACAAAGTAGATTTCATTTAACAGTTCATTGAATATGTCTTTGGATTCAAAACAACAAAAAATCAAATAATGTACAAATTCTAGATAATGATTTAAAGCAGCAATGCCACAACAGCACAAAAAATTGAGAATCCACCATCAAGCACCAGATCAAGGGATATGATGCAACATTAAGATTATGATATGGTGGTGCATGTAAAGCTTCAAATATCAGTACCTTGCTTAACGGCTTGGTAGGTTGGGAATACGAGGACCTAGAAAATTTGTTAGTAATGCTTCCACTTGTTTTGACATAGTTCAAGCTGTTCGACTTAGCAAAAGCAGTAGAACTCCTATATTTTACAACATTTCCAATACCAACAGCTTTCCTATTTTGAGTATCTGCACCATATGTTGAATCCCAAGAATAGTAGGGCATCGCTTCTGAACCATAAGAAACAGGGTGTTGAGGATACCCTGAGGAAGAAAAGTACGGTCGTTGACCAACACATTGCCCGTCAACACCGACTAGAGTTCCAGCAGCACATGGATCATACCCAGGCATATAATAGAGAAATGAACCATTGTCAACTTGCATACCCTGGAGCAAAAATCCAATCAAGAATGCAACAGCCACCAGTTAGATCAATAACGCTGCAAATGTTCATGTAAGATGCCAATATAATACAATTATGTTGTGTATAACCAAAACATAATATAATATAATTCTGCATACGAATTATCAATGGCAATTTAGAAAATGTAGATGGCAGAGACCTTACCGTTTGTGAGCCATCTGTATGAATATAACCATTATTATCCACTTCAGTAAAGTATCCATTATAACCTGCAACATGCATTCGTAAATTCACAATTACAAGTAAGAATGTTGATTGAGCAATCAGTAGATGCGCTGCACATTCAGTTCTAAAGGCATTGAAACCCAAAGAGGAACAGAATGCCTAGAAAATATTCAACTGCACATTACTTCTAACAGTAGAGTTGTCAAAACCTTCCATAATTGCTTGGGCTGCTATTGCAAACAATCACGAAGGCTGAATGTGGTTCCACCATTTTACTGTGAAAGGCCACGCCACTGATATTCTTTTCCTCTGAAAATTTTACTAATAGATATAGTGTGCCGATTAGAAAATTTAAATTTCAAAAAATGGCTTTTAGAATAAATTAAAAGTTACTTTCTAGTGGGAAGCCATATTCAACTGAATTAACAGTCTCATATCCCCACAGATGACAGATTTCTACCCAAGAAAATCCAAACACTTGTAACAATATCCGAATGATGGATTATAAAGTACTTAGACAGGTATAAAGGTTTCTATAAAGTGTACATTCCAATCAATCAACTACTTAATTAATTTCTCTAATTTCATTTGCTTATTCAACCAACTTTGAGACTGTTAACATCGATCAAGATTTATGGGCAAAGAATCGTTTTAATATCTAACCTGGGTAGTAATAATTGTAAAAGACAGTAGGTGCATTGTGGGCACCATGCTCTCCAACTGACTCTTGAGCAGTCTCACCTTTCATGCCAGAAGCAGCTTTCCCTGAAGTGGCCATGGAGGCTGTTGACTCACACGGTGTTTCATCTTTTATAGATGCCTGCCACGAAATATAAAAAACATGCTGACTGAAAAAAAATGATCTGCAATGTACATAATACCCTACAAAAAAAATACTGAGCAAGTTTTAAAATATCATAAGTTCTGCCCCAATTATACAGCATGGGCATATAATTAACACAAGGTGCAAAATTTCTATACAATGATAGAAGTATGCCCATTAGTTTTGAATTCATTACTGTGACATGCAATGTGAAAGTAGCGGCCTCCAAATAAAAAATTTGAGCAGAACAATTTTCAACTTCTGCATAAAAAACAGTGGTAATCAATCTAACCCCAACACAAAACCACAAGCCAAAATATGAAATTGTAAAGAATACATATTGGAACATACCACATCATGCTCAGCTGATTTAGTGATGGGATCACTTCAATTCTGTTGCCACAGACTCATCCACGGTATACAAATAGACAAAAAAAAAATAGACGGCTTCTCTGCAGTCAATAATAATAAGAAATTTTTTACATCCTAACTAGAGAAGAGCTTTCTATGAAGTATACAAGGCTAACTTCCAGAAACTCATGCTACCAGAAAAATTCCAATTAGCAAGACTGTGCAGTCAATTCCAATAATCAAAATTTTGACTAATTCAATATGAACAGCAAAAGGTACTAACTTCCCACCCGCAAGCCAATGATACAAATTTTATCACATAACTGAGTAAATTTTAGAAAATAATATCACACAATAATTCCAGACAATCAAATTTGCCGTGCTGAACTATCAATTTTTTATCCATTCAATTTCTCAGAAGCAAAATAAAATCAGTTTATCATACAAGTTAATAACTACCAAACAAATTGCCTGATATTCCATAAATTGAAAATTTTCATTCTCTCATCATCCAAAGAATAACTGGGTCAATCAACAAAAAGAAACATTGTAGCAGGAATTTGTGCATCATGCAGACACAAGAGAAATTATAAAATAAAGAGCAAAAAAACAAAATAACCTTTTTGATATTCTTTTCGCCGGCCATTTATGGACCTTCAAATGCCCACTCGAACCTTGAATTCCTATAAAAAAAAAAATAAAAAAAAAGAAAGAAAGAAAATACTTAACTCTTAAGGCACCTACCAGAAAGTCTTTAAAAAGAAAATTAGCAAACACGCGAAAATCTGTCTGCCCAAAATAACTCAGTTTCGTCTCATAAATACCAAGTTCAAGGTTCGTTTCTTTTAATAGACAGTATTTATTCTCGTTGAAAAAACAAACCCAATTACATTTTGGAAATCTCACTCAGAAAAAATGCCACGAAAAACAATTTAGAGCTTAATAAAAAGAATCAAAGTTAAATATTTTATTTAAAAAAATTGGAATATTTGAATACGCCTACAAAAAATTTCTATTCCTTTATGACCAAAAAAAATTCTATTTAATTCCCCAAAATTTCAGTTTGATACTTAAAAAGAAAAGAAAACATAATAATACCACTTAAAATCGCCACTAAAACTCCCCAAGTTCATAAATTCAGAAACTTTCCCAGACATTTTTACATGTAGAAAGCCAGTTCTCTGACAGAATCAATAATTATTTTTAAAAAATCAAAATTTTTAAGTAGAAACAAAATTGGGAAATGCACGAAAATACCTACATTTTCTAGTCAATCTACAAAAATAATCACATTAAAAATATTAACAAAAATATCCAACAATTTATTTTTTTTAATGATTTTACTCATTTTTAAAAGTGTACTTTCTATTTATACTTTCGCACGTGATAAAAAAAACACTCATTTTTCAAGTATGCCTTACACTTTAGTAAATAACAAAAACACTAAGATAAAATCATAAAAAAAACTATTTTTATATATTTTAATTAATATTTTTCTGATATGATTATTTTAAAAAATTGATTAGAAAATATGGATATTTTCGCAACTTTCCCAACAAAATTTACAAAAGAAAAGTGACCGTTTTTTTTTATCAATAAAGATATATTTACCCCAACAAAAATACTAGGAAATTCAAAAACAAAGAAGTATACGAATAATCTCTTACTTTTAATATAGTTATTCTAAACCAGAAATATTTTACTCCTTTATTGCAAAAATAATAATAATAATAATAAAATATACAAGGGAAAATAAAAAAGATTTAAGTTTAAAAGAAAAATCATAGTAAAGTAGAGAAAAAGAGGTAGACTGCCAATTATACTTTCTTTTGGAATAAACAAAAACAGCAAAAACGATTTGAAGCAAGGTAAAAAAAATACAAACCTAGAAGCTTATGGGATCGGAACAGCTCCGAACGGGCGAGGCGAAACCGATCTGACAGTGAAGAAAACCGGTCGGAAAACCGCTTTCGGCGTACGGAAAGCGGTTTTCCACGGAGAGGGAGAGAGAACTGTAGAGTGTAGAATGCAGAACGAACAGAGAGAGAGAGAGAGGAGGGGGGAAGAGCCGAAGAGAAGGGAGCGGAAAGGTTGCAAGAGTGAAGTGAAGGTTTATATGGGATAAAATGAACGGATAAGATTTGGTCCCACTTTTGGAAAGATGGATTATCAACCGTTGGATGAGATAGGTCAAAAAGAATGTTGCACAGCGCAGTGCCTGGAAACTGTGACTTTTAATTAGTTCAGTGTGCCGTTGAAACGAAATATAAATTATTTTTTAAAATTTCTCAATTTATTTTAATTAATATATTTTTAAGAATTATTTTAAATATTACTCTAAATCTCTAATTTGAATTAAAGGGGGAATTTCAAAATCCCCGGTTTGCCTACCACTTACCCCCTCATGAAATAGCGGTAAAATCTAGATAATTGATTATAAAAGATGAACGTGAGATTTTGCCACAATTTTATGAGAGGGTAAATAGTTTTTAGGCAAACCATAGGGGGATTTTGGAATTCCCCTTGAATTAAATTTCATTTAATTTCTAAAAAACAAGTTAAGAAATTTGTATATTTTTACTAATTAAACTAATATCTACAAATTTATTTTTAATTTTATAAAATTTGTTCATCTATAATATTAATATATATGGTCATAATTTTTTTTATGAAATGGCTAAAATATATTTAGTATTGTTGATGCAAGAAAATGTCACGACGATTTTTTTACACCAGCAGATTTTCTTCTTCTTCTTATCCTTGAACTCGAGGCTGCGAGACGCACACACAGGAAGTGTCCCGGGATGCGGTGGTGCGGTGGTTGATCGGTATTGGATGTGTTTGTGACTGGACTTAGGGAGGGACCCAAGCTGCCTACGTACCCCCCTTCCTTCCTCCTCTCGTTTCCTCTCTTCTGGTTCCTCTGGTGCTTCTCTCCCTCTTCTTCTTTGCTGGTGGAGGGGGAATCAAGTCACACGTAGTTCTTTGATGGAAAAAGAATGGTGATAATATAGAGGAGGTGGTGAGCTGGCAGGTTAGAATGGCCAGATGGCGGTCCCAAAGACATGAGTTGCTGCATGGCTAACATACCTAGGGTGACATGTTGCGAAGTTAGAGGGCGTGGAAAATTGTGACACTGTTCCTTGCCAAGTCATCCCCGAGCCCCCGAATGTCCGCACCTCCGAGTGTAACTTCCAACTCCCCCGAGAGTGAAATCTCCTGACTCTCGGGAGATCTTCATGTGGCTGGTTGTAACCTTGGTGTCGCCATAAGGTAGAGGGGTGGGGACTAGTATACCCCGAGTGTCTACATATCTGTGGTGCTGCGTAGTAGACCGTTGAGCCGACTCCTTGACTGGTTGTCTCGACCTATTGGCCTGATCATTTTCTCAGAACGACGAGATATAAGTGCTGGATATGTGCATGTGGTGGGCTTAGACAAGGGCGTGGAGATGGGACTGGGCCTCAGTAAAATCCCCCAACATTAAGCTCCTTAATTTTTAATTAAATAATCAATTTAATTGAAACTGTGTAGTCTCTACTCAGTTGACTTTACTGACGCTACGTCTTTGTTATCCTCTTGGAAACGCAATCGTCTCACACGTCCCCTCTCTATTACTGAGCTAATCCAGGAGTACACGGTACCCGGGGCATCATAATTATATATCGGGGTGGATCCCACCTTACTTGGACTTCGAAGAGAGCTGACTCCTGGCGTTCCATCTTCGGGTGGCGAGGCATTTTCTGGCTCGTTAGATCAAAATCAACGGTTGAAGTGTCCTGAACTTTGCCTATAAA
>JAVXUL010145343.1:0-14526 GCA_035590515.1 Trichilia minutiflora
TATTTATTTTTAATTATAATAATATAATTTAATAATTTTATTTTTTATAATAATTTATTAATTTTTATATTTTATATAAATATATTTATTTTTATTTTTGATCTCCTCAAATATAAATTTCTTACTCCAACCTTACTCAGTGACATTTTAACTATATATTGAATTTAAGATCACTTGAAAAATTCAACAGTAATCATTAATCCACCAGCCTACAACCATACATGACGGCAACTAAGAGAAGATGAATGTTATAATCCCATTGTTGGCATCTCGAGGTGGACAAATGGCACTTTCTTAACAATCAACATTGCTCCTGGGGTCTCAAAAAATCCTGGAAACAATTATTAATCCTTTACCCTATGGCCAAATATGACGGACGACTAGAGAAGGATAGGTGGCATCAGCCTATCAAGGTGACTAGATAAGAGAGATTAAAATTTTCACGGCTTTAAGGCTACACTCTACTAGTTTATTATTTCTTCTTCTCTCTCTAAAAACACCTTATTATTTGACTTACGTGTCGGAAAATCTTCATCTGAACTTCAACACCCTTGATTATACGTTATTGTCACAGATCTTATACCCATAAATTAATTATACGAGAAAATATGTGTGGTGTTAGATACCCAGTGAATTTCTAGCACCACCAATAAGTATATATTAGGTATAAAAAAATAATAAATAATTTTTTAATAAAACTTGATGTTCAATAAATATTTTAGTTTATATGCTTTTAAAATTAAATAAAAATACTATATTTCAAAATATATTTTATGTGAATAGAATTTTACTTACAAAATGACATTAGCTAGAATTTTTCTTTTTTATTTAATTTTTTGCTAGACAAAATGATAATAAATATATTATATAGACATGAAATCAACATAATATAGTTACTATTCCATGGTTTCCCCCCCAACAACTATAATGTATTAAAATATTTAACTTTAATTTCTATAATATTATTCCCTTTCCATCATTCGTTTTTCTTTTTTCAAAAGTATTTCTTAGTTGTTGAACAATTATAATATAACTTAGCAGTTGAACTACTCGAGAAGGCAATCGATTTATTTGTAAAGATGCTGCTCCACATGTTTTTTTTTTTTCTTTTTACAAAAATTATATATTAGTTTGAAGAACTATCAATTTTGTCCCTATAGTTTATTTTAATAATGAATAGATTCACAAATTCACCAATTGTCTCAAATTAATCCACATTAAATCACCCAATACAGTTAATAAATGACAATTATTCAACCATAACAGGGTCCTTTTATTTTGCTCTTTTGGGAAATTAAATACATAATTAGAATGAATGTATTTTGTCAACCATAAACTCATTTATTAATAGTATGAAAATCTTTAAGATAATTATTTAATAAATTACTTAGATCGTAATTGATTTTAATATATCTTACTATATTTTTTAAAAATATTTGTACCACTACTCTTAACTCTAATAAATTTTATTTTTAATATAACTTTAAATATTTTAAAACATGACATATATAACATAATATATTGAATAATAAAATAATTAAATTTTATTAAATTTCTTTACTATTCCGATAAGTCTTAGGTACTAAAACGATAAATTTTCATAATGTTTTATCATTTGCAAAAACTAAATATGAAAGTGGGTCCAATGGTCTTGAGAATCCTAGGGAGGATAAAAATTCTATTTTATTATATTGCGATTTGCATGCACCGAATGGAAAAGCAATGAAAGCAAAAGAGAATCTCGTCTCTTTCTTTTCGCTTTATGGTTTCAAACATTATTATAATCTCTCCATTATTTTATAATACATATAGTAATTTAAATTTGGTAATCATATATAATTTGAAGTTTATGGAGTGACAATTAGGTTTCTCTAACGTTTTGTTGGAATTTTAATCGTAGTAGCATAAATTTCTATGTAGCATAGGACAATAGGGGATTATTAATTGAGATAAGTGTCAAGTAAAAATAAGGAGATTAGGTTAAAACCCAATGTAATTATTTACAAATTTAATAATGTTATTGACAAAATATTGTAACTAATAATGAAACTACTCATGATTAAATCAAATCATGTAATACAGAATGAGTTGGATCCATGATTAAAGTGACACTTTATTCAAAATTAAATTAATTTTTTATTTTAAATTATGTTTGTGAATAATTTTTAAAATTTTTTGAACTAATATAAATTTTACCAGTTAAATAATATATATAAATTGCAAATAAAGCTACTTGGCAGGTATCACATTTTACGTGCATTGACAAGAGTTGGATCCCATGATGTTATAAGTATCAAATTTGTCTTCAAGCATTGGACTAAATAAAATCTAAACGACGTATCACATTTTTTTAAGGCATCCGTTGTCAATGAGTAATTTAATTAAGAGATTTGAAAACTTAATTATTTCTTAATCCAACTACTTGATTTGAATCGCCCACCAAGATGAGCCACTTGAATCGAAACGTTTTCTCATCCAATTCCTATTACATTTTCATTTGGGTACGTCTCAATCTCAACTTTAACTCAACCCTTGTTATTGATAATTAAATTTAGGATATGAAATTTAATATATTGCCAACTCATCAACCTTCTTGAGGTGAGTTCAAAGAAAGATAAGTGAGTGTGTGATAGTGATTACTTTAAGATTTGAAACTCTTAGGTGAACTTTTAACCTCAACTCATATTTTTGATACTTAAGTCCATTTGATTTTTTAAATTAAATTTGGATATGTATTTTTATGAATGTGACTTGTAAAAATATTTATGAACCATATGTATTATTTTCTAGTTGAGTTGATATATTTGAATTGTTTTATTTTTAGAAATGATTGGGTTTTGGATTGAGTATTTTTTTTTTAAAGTTGATCTTATTGTGGGTTGGATATTAATTGGAAACCGAAGTAGATGGATTTGGAAGTATTGATTTTGAAATATGTGGGAGTGTTTAGCATTATTTTATGTAGGTATTTATAAGCTTAGCAAGCTCTTAATGGGTGTTCTAGGTTAGAATGTATGTGAAGGATCTGCGATGGTTGTTACAGATAGATCTCATAGATTAGGAACGTGACAATTTTATTGGTATAAGAGTTGATTATTTTTAAAATATCTTTTAAAATGTTTGAATGCATTTATATGATTTTAAATGATTTTATATAATTTTGAAACTGTTTTGAAAATATTTATATATGTTTGGAGATAGTTCGTATGGTACTCAAGAAGATTTTGAAAATGCTAAAATTGTTTTAAAATGGTTTTATGTGATTTTCATATATGTTTTCAAATGATTTTGAGAATACCTAGTAAACTAAAGTCATTTAAGTCTTAGGATTGCGTCACTACTATTATACAGATATAAAGCTCAAGTCTTTATTTTTTTTATATAGTAAACGATATTATAAAAAACAACTAGAGAACAATAATATCGTCTCTTAATAATAAATAACAAGTGAGATATTCTAAAATAACTTTATTTGTTATTAGAAAAAGGTTGTATTGTACTTTTAATCATCAAATGTTGTGTATTTATGATATTGTTAACTTAAATTGAGTTTCGGAATGTGAGACACAGTTTAAAGTTATAAATGAGAAGTAAGGGTTAGTCGAAGGGTTGATAAGAAATAATTAGATAAATTCAAAGAGTTCCAGAAGTTTGAGGATCAAAAGATTTGATAGGACAAAACATTAAAATTTTAATTAACCAAGTTTTAGTGAAATTTTGGAATTTAAGGGTTTAGATTAGAAGGTGAAATTATTGGAATCAGATTTAAGTTAACTTCTTATAAGGAAATTTGTACGACATCAGTGAGTAACTGTTCAATTAATCATGCAACACAACTTGCAAATCCTTTTCTTGGCTTGCCACTAGAATTTGGTAAACATGAATTTTGAGATACTTTTAAACTAGTAAACGTGAAGATCATTTTGGACTTTTAATCTAAACCTAGTAAATGTGAGGGTTATTTTAAATTTATTGAATTATCAATACAACTATATCGTCCTAACCATATTAGTAAATCGAATGGTTTGTTGAGCTTACTATGTTTGAAGTACTTAAAAATAGGAGAAAATTCATTAGTAGGGATAAAACTTCCTAGCACAGTAGTAAGAGTTTGCTCTGAAAATGCCTTTACTTATCATTCTCCGTTAAAATTAGACTTTCGTCAAGTCAGGTATCTTTACTATGTGGTCAACCAAGATGAACCCCCAACTGATTGTAACCGCATTCGGGCTCACTTGTTACATGCATATATCCACAACAAAGAGAATAGTGTTAAGGACTACATACTTTTACATTGTCAAAGTCTTACCACTGTATTTTTCTTTCCTTCTCATTGTTAATAGTAATAATAATAATCTGTCCTATGTATCTTGGGTCATAAGTTAGCCGGTCATATTATTGACATATATTGGGATCAGCAAGCTCTCTACCAACCCTAATTTGATTTATGTTCAGTTATCATACTATTTTTCGTATTTTTCAACAATTTGTATTTTGAAATGGGGAATTGTATACCCTTACACTATCTTATTCTTAGTGAAATAGAATGTTGTGCTTCTAAGTAGCATTGACTTACCCTATTCATCGAAGGCTTACATTGATAGGGAACGTTTTTTTCTAAAATGGCATTATCACCTACATCAAGTGTTTCTACCTCATCCTATTTCAAAAGGTACCACCCCTCAGTCTTATTACATTGAGATTTGGCACTCTTTTATCTTAGGATAGTAAGGTCAGGTTCTTTAAGAGTGCGTGACTATGTATGAGTCTTTTTTTCTTTAACCTTTTTCTTAGAAGGGGAATTTAGTGTTAGCTTTGTCATTTTTGTGAGGTCATATAATAGCAAAAGGGGGTTGAATTATAATAGTGAGCGAATATCTAAAGAGTAAGAAGGGGTAGCCATCATCCTAACCAGTCATTCACACTAAACCTGAAATGGTTGATGAATGATTAGTGAATCATGTTTCTAAAGATGACTCTTCTAGATATTTATTAGGAGAAGGTTCTAAAGGCCATACATTTCTAAGACCGGGGTAAGTGGCACATTGATAGATCGTGGATCGGGATGCAACTTTTATCAACAGGCCACCCACGACACATAAGCATTCATTTTGAGCACTCTCTTTATATATTCCTCAAGATCATCCTGTCAAGACTAATCCTTTCACCTATGACCCTTTAAGCATTTATTTTTTATGGTGATTGTGTTGACCTATTCTATTATCAGTCCTTAACTACAAAGGTAGAAGTTCTTGAGCTATTCTTTATAGAGAAACAATTACTTAAGTCTTATAATGGCAATCTAAATTTGCAATTGACTTCTAATTCATTAGTGAGGCCCTTATGACATGATATTTAGTATACCTATTATGTAATATTAATGTCCAGTCTATACTACTTTTATAGAGAATAAATTTGATAATTTTATTTAACTATTAAATAAATTATCTAGATAATTCACATACATACTTTATTATAAAACTTGAATTAATAAAGGAATCAACATATATATGTGAAAAAAGAACTCTTTCTTTCATTTATTATAAAATATTACAATATTCACAAATCTTGAAATCGACAATACAAATGATTTTTAGGGTATACACTTACACATCGGTGGGACTATTACAAGGGAGATGAAGCTCCCTTTTATGATGAAGTAGTCGACTAGGTAAAAATATTGAAGATAGTCATGTATGAATTTACGTGACTACTTGAATACCAATATCAGTTATAGACAAAGTTTTAAGATAAAATGATCATGCATATTATTCTTTTTCTACTATAGGAAGTTTTATATCTTATGAATATTATTTTATAAAAAAGAAAAATCACTGATGGTTTAAGATTGCTTCTATTCAAAGTATTCGCCGAAAAAAATGACTAGCCCAATAATATTTGTAGATATAGACTATGGTTTTTAAAAAATAAAGCGCTCTGCATTTTTCGATATAGTAATTTTAACTACCTTTTTTTTAAAAGGTTATCCTTAAATATTTTTATATATTTGTTTTAATTATTTGTTTACTTATCAAGTATACATCCGTATATTCATTCCTCTTACCTTTTAGTTTCATGTAAATAAAAGTCTAGTTGGATAATTTCGAGTATAATGTTTGCTTAAAGACTTTAAGGTTTAGGTATATTCTCGTATTCGACTCACAACATTATGCTTAGAATTTATTGAGAATGTTCAAAATATTTGGGCATGTGTTTGTTTCTGAATTTTGTAAAAGAATTTATGAAAAATACATGCTTTATATATATTATCACTTGAGTGTTTATTTCTTTATGGGAAATGACTTGAAGTATTTTGAACATGATGTTTTTTATTAAGTAAATATGATGATGGAATAGTATGAATTTTGGATTTGAATGATCGAGATTGGATTGATTGAGATGATTGGATTTTGAATGAATAGAATTGTGTTAGTGAAGATAATTTGATTTTGAATTGTTTGAAAACAGATAATTTTGGAAGTGTTTATAAATAATTTTGAATTGAAATTAAATACCATAAATATCTTACATGTCCGTAAGATATATACTAGGCTTTAAAATATATCTCAAGAACTTATAAAGATTGTAATGTATGAACTCCATAAATGAGTAAGTGACATAAATTATAAGTTTGAGATATATATATATATACCTTTTAAAATTTTCATAATTCATAATACATTTATAGGTCAATTTTGACCATCAAATATTTTTGTAAAGTTTATAGAAATTATAGTTAAAGAGAAAATTTTTAAAAATTTATACAAACCTCTCTTACTATAATATTTCATCATTTAATCGTTTATTAACCAATTATAAATATTAAAATATTCAAAATAACCTTATTTCTTAATTTATTTTATTTTTATTATTATTCACCTCTTTTTAAGCTACACAAATAGACTAGACTATTTTAATAAAAAATATTATAATATTTAAAATAATTTTTTAATTTTTTATTAAAATTATTAATTCACAAAGAGAATAATAACTAGCTAAATAAAAAACTTAAGAACGTATTAAGAGTGCTATGCAAAAAAAATTATTCTATATATTAGATAGGAATAACTTTTTGTAAGATAGATAAAAATATATTTTTTTATTTTTAAAAATAGATAGAAAGAGTTATAGTAATAAAAATAATTCTAATTATCAACAAAGACAAGAATAAAGTAAAAATTTGTCTATTTAAAAAAAAGAGAGAAAAATAATTTTTGTTTAAGATATAAAATAAAATTTTCTATTGAGTTTTTAATATAATTTTAATTTATTTTATGTATATTGTTATTATTCTCTTTATTAGCTAATAATTTCAATAAAAAACAAAAATAAAATTATTTTAAATATTATAAATTTTTTTATTAAAATAATGTATTAGTTAAATTATTAGTTCAAAAAGAGAATAATAAGGATATAAATATATGTCAATTAAAAAATAAATTATTTTAAATATTTAAATATTTTTTAATTGTGATAAATAAATAAGAATATTATAATAAAAGAGATTTGTATAAATATTTATAATTTTTTTATTTGTAATTCTTAGTTTCTTACAAACTTTAGGAGAGGCTTTTAAAAATCCCCTTTCCATGCTATGACCAACGCTTTTCTCTGACATTCCTATTGACCGAGGCGGCCTTTCGTCGTCCGTTATTTTCGAAGTTGTACAAAGCTGACTGAATTAATCGATAGGAGAAATTAATTGTAAAATAATTGATGCCGTGCGTACTCGTCACCTTTCTTGGTTGTCGCTAGCGCTATATTAAAGTTTGTCGTTGATCATCACGTGCGCACCAGGTTTAGTAATGCCACGTTACCTTTTTATATGGGGATGATAACATCCAGATCCCTGAGGTTTTACCTTTTCACAAATAAAGATATAATTTATTTATTTATAATAAATAAATTTTTAAATCGTATTTAAATAATAAAATTATTGAATTTTGACCATCATAATAATCAATGTTATTAACTAAGATAATGAAAAATTTAAAAGTTTTAAATAAATATATAATTTAAAATAAAATAACATAATAATTTATGCAAATAAACTAATTCAAAATTTAATGACACACCAAAAAAATAGTGACTTTTTAATAAATCGCACTGTATTTTATTTAGATTTGAACAAAAATAAATATATTATAAATAAAAAATATCGATTATAAAAAAAAATAAATCAAAAAAACTGAACCAAATAAAATAAATAAAAAATTAATAGACCAAAAAATAATAATAATAAATTTATAAGCTTTTCAAATGACGTGTCTTCAACTTTTTATAAGAAATAGTCAAATAAGTAAAAGGGCTAGAAATGAGAGAAATCTTTGGGAATCTTTTGGAGCTGCGGTGTTTCTGCGCACACTGTGAGATACAGCTCTGAGTTCTCACTGCATTCTCTTCTTCCTCTCTAGAACACTCTCTTTTCCCGTCACCGCCCCTCGAGTTTCAGAATTTCAGGGCAACATTGTTCTTGAAATGACATTCTCCACATAAACCATCTCCTTAGAGATCGCAAAACACAATCTCTTCGCATAAGTATAACAAATACTGGGTCCTCTTATAAATCTTGGTGAAGAAAATTGAACAACTAAGCATGGGTCACAGTCTTTCTCTTTAGTCTAACTTGGTATTTTTCTTTCTCATTTCGTAAATCTCTTGCTTTCGTATTTTCTTTTTTCTCTTCTTGTGTTTGTTTCCCGATGAAAAGAAAAGTTCATCACTTCACACATCACATGGTATGCACAGTTTTCCATAGACAAATTTTCTGCAACGAAAGTTAAGATCTTTGCCTTGTTGCTCTCAGAATGATGAGCTACCGAGTTCATCTTTATGTTGGTGCCATTTCATTCTTGTATATCCATGAATATCTTTAAGTTTATCAGCTTTTGATGTTCAACAAGAGTCTGTCTGAAACAGTCTACCTTTAACAGTTCCTGAAAGTGATTTGCACTGCCTACATTGTGTGTCTCATTGCTTGGTTTGGGACCCATTTGTCCTAAAAGCTTTTGATTTTGAATGTCAATATCCATTTTTCTTTTTCTTCACCTACAACTTCAAAGAAATTTTTTTTCCTGTTTTTCATCATTTACTAGTCATTTATTTCACCCAAGTCGTCTTTTGATTAGGTCAGATTAAATGCTATTCTATTTTCGTTGATCAATCGCTTCTCATCTGTTTGTTGCTTTGGTCAAGTTTTTATGCTCCTGCGATGTTGAGTTGGCAGTGGGCCAAATTTGTACATGGGATTCTCTAACAATAGTCAAGGTGGTATTTTATGCTGGGTTCTTGGATTTCTGATGGCTTGAACGTCTTTTCAGGTACCAAACTATGAATTTTGAGTATTTTTTCCTTTCAATTCATCTTCATTTCTGCATTCTTTCTTTGATTGTAATCACTGAATCCTTGAAATTCGAATGCTCTGCTCTGTTCTGGCCTACTAAACATTGAAATGTGGTTCGGACCTCTTGATCTCTATTGAAATGGTCGTTGTCTTCAATCTTTATATTATTTTCATAAGCTGCATCATCCTTTGCCTTGAAATTTTGCGTCTTGCCTACCTTTTTTCCATGTCTAGTGCCTGATAATGTGCCAAGTGTGATTGGATGGCTCTAATTTGCTTATATGGTGTAGAGGTTTAAAGTGGTAGTATACTGATTTGTTGCCTGTTGCTTCTCTAAGCATATTCAAATATGCTTCAACAGGGGACATTCTTCCTTAATTCACCTCTCATGCTATGTACCCTTATTGGATTGCTGTTGTTTCAAGTTGTTGTTTCGCAAATTCCATTGGGTTCAAAGCTTTCTGTGGTGGAAAATGACTTATGGTTATGCTCCAATGGTGATTTTGCACTTGGATTCTTCAACCATTCTGATCAGCCGAATCAGTTTAGCCTTGGAATTCGTTTCAACTCGAGATCTATTCCTGTTGACAAACAAATAGTAGTTTGGGTAGCTGGAGCTGATGCTGCAGTTGGTAATATGTCTTATTTCCAGCTTCAAGAAAATGGACAACTCATATTGTTTGATGGCTCAAAGGGAGTCAATGTATGGACAACCAACACAAACCAATTGTCTGTGGCTTCAGCAGTCCTCCGAGATGATGGCAATTTAGTTTTACTCAATGACAAGAAAGAGATTGTATGGCAAAGCTTTGATACTCCATCAGACACACTTCTTCCGGGGCAGAACTTATCTACTTTTAAAACTCTCAGAGCTGCTAGCACGAATCCAGTGTCAAGTTACTATAGTCTTTACATGAATGATTTGGGTCAGTTACAACTGAAATGGGAGAGTAGTGTTATATATTGGAATAGTGGAAGACCTTCCAATTTGAATCTTAGTGCTGTTCTCACTTCTAATGGAACCCTGCAACTTCTGGATCAAAATTTGAAGCCAGTTTGGTCTGTTTTTGGGGAAGATCACGGTGATTCGGTCAAGTTCCGGTTTCTTAGGCTAGATATGGATGGTAATCTGCGCATGTATTCATGGGTAGAGGCTTCACAGTCATGGAGATCTGTCTGGCAGGCCATTGAAAATCAGTGCAATGTCTTCGCCACCTGTGGGGAGAGTGGCATCTGTGTATTCGATGTATCTGGCATGCCTGTCTGCAAATGCCCATTTAAGTACACATCTGCTTCTAACTCAAAATGTTTACTTCCGTATCAGCAGGAGTGTATATCTGGTTCTACTTGGGTTGTATTTGAGCACATGTCATTATATGGAATGTATCCAGCAAACGATTCAATTTCACATTCTAGTTTACAGCAATGCAAAGACATTTGCCTGCAAAATCCGCAATGTACAGCTGTTTCCTTCATAAATAATGGGACTGCAGAGTGCCAAATGATGACAGCGCAATATGTGAGTGGTTATTCTGACCCCTCGGTTAGTTCTGTATCCTTTGTTAAGAAATGTTCGTACTCAGACCCATTAGCTGCTGATCCCAGTTTACAGTTGCACACTCGACCAGTTTCTCCACTGAAACAGTCCTATAGGCTTTGCATTCCTTGTCTAATTGGTGCAGCTTCTGGCACGATTGTTGTATTTATTGTAATTCACATAGGAATTGGTTTTTGGCTGTGCAGTAAAAGAAAGTATGTTAGGAGAAAAGCTGCATTAGCTTTTACAGACCCTAAGTTAAAGGGCTTGATTATGTTATCCTTTTCTGAAATCAAGGAGCTTTCAGAGAATTTTAAGTACCAAATGGGACCAAAGATGTTCAAAGGCTTGCTGCATGACAACCAGCCAGTTGCTATCAAGGAGCTGGATGCGACTGTAGAAGTGAGAAAATTCCGAAGTGCAGTGTCAAAGATAGGAAACATTCATCATAAAAACCTTGTCAAGTTGAGAGGTTTTTGCTGTGAGTTCAGTCATAGATATCTTGTCTATGAATTCGCCAGGAAGGTTTCTTTAGACAAATATATAGAAGATTCTAAGCTATGTAAGAAGCTGACATGGAAAAAGAGAGTTGACATATGCTCAAGTGTGGCGAGAGCCATCTGTTATTTGCACACTGAGTGTAGAGAATTTGTAAGCCATGGGAATTTGAGATGTAAACATGTAGTCTTGGATGAAAATTTCGAAGCCAAAGTTACTGAATTTGGCCTTGGGATTTTTCTTGGCGAGTCGTTATTTTGTGGTACTTCTGCAGCGAAAGATGTAGAAGACTTTGGCAAGATGGTATTGACATTAGTGAGTGGTTGTCAAGAACTTGAAGATGTTTGTGAATGGGCATACAAGGAGTGGATGGAAGGGAGGCCAGAGACCATAGTAGATAAAAGAATGGATGGTCGAGTGGAGCTGAAGGAGTTGGAACGTGTACTGAGAATAACATTTTGGTGTCTTCAAACTGATGAGCGTATGAGACCTTCGATGAGCGAGGTACTGAATGTACTTGAGGGCACATTGACAGTTGATCCTGCTCCATCTCCTTTTACCTGCCGAAGAGCAGTGGAGGAAGAAGAGTCATCTGAGTCAGGCTTGGACTCATATAGTCCAACCGAACATTGAACAACATAATGTATTCTTTTGATTTTTCCTTCCCGTCTTGTAACGTGGGACTAACCATGCTTAGGACTGATAACTTGGCCTCTACTCATTTGAAGCAGAGAATGTTAGTCTTTATCCTTCTCATTAATGGGAATGGAAAATCTTTTGTAATAGAGAACCTTGGTAATTAATTTTCCTGAATATGTATGTTCAACGCACAATCTCTAGGCTCTTCATTCGTGTGTCGAAGTATATAAAAGTATGCAGCACTTTTAAGTGGTGGAACTCTTGGTACCATGCTTCCAGCCAACTACAGAACCTTTAAGAATGCAAGTAGAAAAGAAAAGTCTTAGAAGTAGCAAATTCAAATAAATTTCTGGCCATATTTTTTTAGACTTCTTTTGCTATGATTATTATACTGTATAATGTATAATGTTTACATATTTTTTAAATAATAATATTATACATTATAAATTTTGATCCATATTTTTATATTAAATAATATGATAAATGAGATAGAATCTATTTATTGAATACCGAATGTTTATAATTTTTAAAATTATTTATTATATCTTAAATATTATATTATTTAAAATCAAAATTTAAAATGACTAGCATTACTTATTTTTTAGTCTTAACTGAAAATTTGTAGCATTACTTATTGAGATAATTCATTGTCTTCAGTATTTTCTAAAATCCATAAATAAGCCATATATAATTATTCCATTTTTCCTTAATTATATATATAAATTTATAATTTTCTTTCTATAAATAATTATATATTAATATTTGATGTAAATTTAAACCAATTTCTAAGCATATAATTAAATTTTATTGAGAATAAGTTTAATTAATTTTAATAATAATATAATTGAGTTTATTTCTTAAATACACGCTTGTCCAATCTTGACTAAATATAGGATAATTTGGTCTTATAAAACCCGGATGCTACTTAAAACATAAATCCATACTTGAGCTCAATGAACCCTGGACCTTCGTTCATGTTCATGCGCGTACAAAATCTGCTTCTTGAGTATATGATTGAACAAGTATGGGATTAGTGCCCCCAAGGGTGTGGCCTAGTGGTTTCCAATATGGACGACGTTTTGCGTCTTGCGTTATGATTTCATGTTCGATTTCTTTAGTCTGTCATCCTTATAGGAGTTTGGAGCAGCCTCGATTTTCTCCAGCCACTTGATACTGTCGATCAGTGGGCTCTCGTCAGGCGCTTTTTGATTAAGGGCCTTGGCTCGTCCTACTGCCTCTTATGCGGACTCTAAGGGCTTAGGTTCCCCTGGCGGTTTCTTTCGAGGTGTTGATTGATGACTGTGAGTTTTCGAGTTTTCAAAAAAAAAAAAAAGTACAGGATTAGTACTAATACTATCAATCTCCTCTCAAATTTTAAAATAATTAAATCATATATTTTATTTATTATTTTTCACTATTTTAATATGATATTAGTATAAGTTCTATGCAATTAGAGTTATAAAAATAATCTTATTTACTTCAATCATTTAATGAGTTACTATTTTAGTTTAATGATCAATTTTTTATTTTTTTTTGTGGTTAATATTAATAGTGATTATATCTCAAAATTCTGGTGAAGGATTGATTCTATATGCACGTAAGGTATTCAATTTTCTATTACTAGATAATACATTTTTTTTATGTTGTTCTGAAATTAATATTAATAGTGCATCATTATACAATTAAGCTATTGTATCGTGAAGATTAGATTATGTGAGCTACGTATTTAAAACTCTGGGATAATACGATCAAAACTCTGGAATAATACGATCATTTTTTATTGTATTCATGTGCTGCACGTATATAATTAGTAAATAATCAAACATATCATTGAGATTTAATAATTGTTTCATAAATTTGGTTAGATTTAGATTGAATTTTGAAATTTTAAATACAAAAATTTGAACGAAATTAAAAATTAGTATTATTTATAAGTAGACTTGAATAATATTTTTCAAATTTGTTTATCCAAGACCTAAGTGTCGATCTAAATATAAGAAAAATATCGATACTTGGAAAGAAGTGTCAATACCTGTCACATCCCCGATCCGGGGTCCCATCTGTGATAACCACCACAGATTTTCAATAAGCATTCCTTAGGTCCAGAACGCTTACTAAGAACCTGTAAGGCTAAAATCATAAACAAATATGAAGTACTTTCCATAAAATTTCTTCCAAACTTCCAAACAACTGTATAAATCAAAAGCAATTCAAACACTTCATAATTTCCATCAAATACAATCACATATCGTTTTCCAAATTTAAATATGGAATAATAATAAAAACATTCCAATACAAACTGCAAATTTATATTTTTATCAAACTTCCATGATCCGGAATACAATGAGAAATAACAAGAAATGAAAGACACTCCCAGTGGATTCATGCAGTGAGGGTGAGTCAAGATTAAGATCGATACCTACAGGATCCGCTTTCGATGCAACCACCACCGCCACGCTACCGCTGCGCTAAACCTGTGAGTGGGGGAAAAAGGTGAGCATACTAACGT